>CALYLW010000050.1:235008-252508 GCA_944989445.1 Ampullaceana balthica | reverse complement strand
GCACACATAGAAATTGGTAATTTCGTTTAGGTCCTTAACACATGATCTACCCACAAACGTAAAGAGTGAATTCTTGTTCCGAAATATCAGTGTCACGTTCTCGTATTACTTGATCATCTTTGTAATTCACTTTATTTGTCTGATATTCTTTTAAATAACTCTGGGCAATTAACCAACTCTGAATATGTGTCTATACGGGCATACACCCACTTAGCCCGCAAATTACTACGCCCCTGACAAAGCTTTAGATTGCTCAATTTCCAATAATCATACAGAAATGAATGTAGAACATATACAAATTATGTTGTAAGTCATAAAATTTAATTAAACAATTATTTATAATTTCCAATAATTAAGGGGAGGGTTTATTTTAACCCCGGAGACTTCATTTTAAAACAAAGTCTCCGGGGGGAGACTTTATTTAGGGGGAGACTTTATTTCGTGACACCAGCCCTGATTGAACCAATGGTGTTCCTCTTTTGTAATTTTCATCAATGTATAGTTATAACGTACAACATTGTTTTATAGATTTATTGAGATAAATACACATATATTATAAGCTTATCTACATATCTTTGCCTTTTTTATTTTTTCAATTAGAGTTTTTATTTTTTTATGATGCTAGTCAAATGTAAGCAAGCTAATTGTTAAAACTGCAGACACCGATATTTTTTTTAGAAGTGTTAGCACCACCATTGTTACATTTGAAATAATGTGTTTTTCATCTCCTGGACACTTCTAACTCATGGTATAAATAAATGTATTGGCAGGCGTCTTTTTGTGGCATTAGTTTAATGTTAACACATTTTAAAAAGTTCGTCAGGTCAGTGTGGTGATGGACTGGACTATATAACGCTTTTTGTACAAACGTCTGTTTGCTGATACAAATGTATACGAAAACTTTGTTTGCATTTTATTTTGATTTTCGTCACTTTTTCAGTATTAAACAAAAAATAACATTTTTCTTTTAAATTATAAAAGCAAGAGAGTATCCATGGGCCCAAAAATGAAATCAAAATTAGCTGCACACACTTTTAGATTTACCCACATAATGTAATATTACTAACCACCAGGATTAGGACGTATCAAAGTCTAAAATCTAGCATCTGTCCCTCATTATGTAAATCTGCTATTATAAAACCCTTGCTGAAAAAACAAGGGTTAGACCAAAACAGTATAAACAACTATCGACCAGTGTCTAATATTTCATTTTTGTCGAAGGTCATTGAAAAACTATTCTATAAATAACTTTTTTCTTTTCTCAATGACCATACTCTTCTAAGTACAAATCAGTCTGCCTACAGACCTTCTCACAGCACAGAGACCACCCTGTTGAAGATAACAAATGACCTCCTACTCGCATTGGACAGTGGGGAAATTTCTATATTGGTCCTCTTAGGTCTTAGTGCAACCCTTGACACCGTCAACCATCAAACACTGCTAAAAACCCTGCAAAATTATTGTCGAATTTCTGGCTCAGTTCTGGCTTGGTTTCAATCATACTTATCTAACAGATCACAGGTGGTATCAATAGATGACTGTATCTCTCACAAAGCTGACTTGGTTTATGGTGTGCCCATGGGCTCCGTTTTGGGTCCGGTTATTTTTGTACTATATACAAGGCCACTACTTCTACTGTTCGAAAAGCATTCAGTGAAAAGCCAATCATTTGCAGATGATACTCAGCTTTACACTGACACTGATCCATCTAATATTGACTCCACTGTCAACATTGATGCAAGAGTGCATTGGGGAGGTAAAGTCTTGGATGACGTTAGGCAACTCAAGCTGAATGAAGACAAGACAGAAGCACCTCTATTTTGCAACAGTAAATCACACAGCACTTCGCCTCTTCCGAATTATATTCAGGTAGCCAGTTTGGATGTACTGTTCACAACAGCAACTCGTGAATGTTCATTCTCTTTTGGGTCGAGCCGCTAGGCTCTTAGGACCCGGTTCATTTTATCGCAAGCGAGCCTCATCAAAGCGGGCATCGCCTTAGAGGTAATCCTCTGCAGGTACCGTTACTTCTCCTTCCAAATCCCCGCACAGCTCGGGGCACTCTTCGAGTACGTGGGCCACCGTCTCTTCCGGGTGGCCACACAGCCGACAGCCTTCTAGTGTTAAACTTGTACAAGTAGCTTCGTATGGGACAATGTTCAGTTCTCATTCTAGTTATGAGCGTCTGATTGCTACGTCCAATTTTCCACCAGGAGTCACTTTTGCTCGGTCGCGGCATGTACTGGAATACTTTTCTGGCCGTGCTTCCAGACGCCCTAGCCCTGAAGCCATTTCTCTCGGAAATGGTCCTTAAGCCACGATCTGACCCCCAGCTGGGTCATCGGGCGATCGGGTTGGGGCTGAGCTGAACCTTTCTCTCACCAACTTATCGACCCTGTCTGAATGAGGCTCGCCACTGTGCCCAGTGATGTACTGAAGGACTACTTTTTCCGCCTCGTGCTAGGATTTCACCTACTGTTTCCAAAATGACACTGACCGTTTTCGTCTCCAGAGAGGATCGACCCACAGTCTCGAGCGAAAACTGTGAGTCGGTGAAGACTACGACGGTCGGGAAAAACCTTTCTTCTTGCTAGACGTCGGCGCACTTCCTTCAAACCCTTGCAGATCGCCTCCAGTTCGGCGTCGTGACTACTGTATGCGGCTCCGCACGGCCCTGACAGTTCAATACTGTTGGGTCCAGGTTGAGGGAATTGAATCAGTACTCCGTATCCACTTCTACCATCCATGAAACGTGAACCGTCCGTAACGACTTTAACCACGCTGTCGCCATAAGCCTCGATTGTCTTCAGAGTCTCGTCTCGCTGGAGCTCGACGGGACTGGCTTTCGTCACCGCTGTATTTACCAGTGTCAAACGTAGTTCAGGCAAGTCAAAGCTTTCATGTGGTCCTCGAGCAGGGACCAGTCGCATTCGTTCCCTGTGCTTGGGTATGGGGACTGAGTCTTCTAGTTCGTAGACCGTATCCATGAAGGATGGTCTTTTCAGTCGGGTCCTCTTTACCCATCGGTCTTGTAGTTGGAAGCAGGGTTCGTCATGCTCCAACCTACGGTATCGCTCTACCGTGGTCATGATTGCCTTTTCTAGCCTTATCGCCCAGGGGTTCTACGCTTGACATAATTTCTACAGCGGCTGTGGGTGTCGTACGCAACGCCCCGCATACAAACCGTAGAGCTTGGTTCTGTATTCGGTCGAGTCCTTCTAGAGCCGTACGGCTCGCAAAGGGCTTTGGACCGGGAGGCTGTAGTCAATGGCTCCCCTCACACTACCGAGATAGAGAGCTCTCAGTAATCCTGCATCCGCACCCCAACTAGTGCTAGCCAGTTTCTTCACCAGGGACAGTTTAGCTGTGGCTTTGGCACACAATTCACGTACATGGTTATGTAGCTGGACCTTCTGGTCAAACTTGAAACCCAAGTACGTTGGTGTCCGATCCCAATTCAATCTTTTCCCACATATCTGAAGCACCACCTCGTGCTTCAGTGCATTCCGTCCATTTGTAAAAATGGAATTGACCGTTTTCTCCGTATTGACTACTAGGCACCATCGGTTGGCGTATTCTTCGATTCGATTCAGATCTTCCTGCAGCATGTTCTGAAGAGTTGCGACGTCCTTTCCGGAACTCCATATTGCCAGAAAGTCAGCAAACATGGCATTCTGCGACCCCAGAATACCTTGTAGGTCGTGGAAGTAGGCTAGGAATAATGTACAACTAAGGGCGGACACCTGTGGAAGTCCGTCCTCCAGGCGCGCTTCGTTGGATAATGACTCCCCCACTCGGGTCTTGATCATTCTGTCCGTAAGGAAAGATTTTATCCAACTGTACATGTTCGCAGTGACACCTAACTGCTGCAACTTATAAAGTAGCTCTCCACGCCACACCTTGTCGTATGCTTGCTTTAGATCGAAGAACACCGCAACGGTGTGATTCCTCGACTGGAGTTCATTTGTAATCGTCTAACAGCAACTAAGAATCTTAGTTATATTATTTCTGACTACATGTCTATCAACAACTTCATCAATCACATCTGCCGCTCTGCCTACACCACCATCATTCTGATCAGCTCAATCCGTCAATACTCAACAGTTAGTGCAACATAAATTCAAGTCTGTGCTCTTGTTCTTGCTCGTATTGATTATTGCAATTCTCGTCTGTCAGGTGTGCCAAAATATGCATGGAAAAACTACAGAAAGTTCAAAATTCAGCTGCCAAACTGGTTCTAAAGGAAAACAAAATCTCGTATTACTCCGCGACGCACTTTATTGGCTATATGCAAGCCCATATTGATTAGAAACTGACCGTTCTCTGTCACAATTTCTTTTCGGACTCTTTCCCTTCCTATCTTACTAAACTTTTGTCGGTCTACTCACCCACTCGTCATCTAAGCTCTTCTTCAGACACGCATTCTCTCTGTTCCTAAAACATTTGGTGGAAGGTTGTTCTCTTCGTGTGCAGCCAAACAATGGAATTCTTTACAATTACACATCCGTAGCATTCAAACAACGTAGTTCTTGAAGGCTGCACTTTAGACACATTTTAAAATTCTATTTTCAAAATAAATGAAAATTCATTTCTTGTCAATGATTAACGTAGCTTATGTATAATGTACTGTGGTTGTTATGATATGAATCTTTATTTAATACTTAAATGTATGGTATTATATTCATGTATAGCTAGCTCATTTGGAGCACAATTTGGAGTGCCAGTGAAACACAGAGTTTTTGTTGTACAGTCTTGAAACTTTAGAGAGGTCCACTACACAGGCTTGACCTGATGTAGCTAAAGTTTTGTGTCGATCTAAATACATTTTGGAAGTTATTCGTTTTTTTTCGTGAAGTCCGTTTTTGTGTGTGTGTGTGTTTTTTTTTGTGTCACACTATATAAGAATATTCATTTGTTTAGTTTAAATATCCTACACTGAAGCAATCGCAGTACACGTTTGTCAACACTGATTTACCGAACAAACTGTTGCATCACAAATCGATATATTATCCGCATGTTCAAATTCACCACAATAATACACACCACAAACCCACATATGACCACACCACAAACCTACATATGACCACACCACAAACCCACATATGACCACACCACAAACCCACATATGACCACACCACCCACATGTTGTCATATCCACAAACATGTCCGTTTATGTAAATGCATCTATCAATAAACATAAAAAACAAACACACAAACAATAATAATATACAAAATGCAAACAATTATCTTCTACATGTTTATTTTGTGTAATAAAATCGACATATAAAATGGAATACAAAAAATAAACTGTTTGAACTATTTTTATACAATTAAATATTTAAATATTACTTAAAGTACTACAATGTCAAAATGCAAACGAAAGGAAAGTATTAAAATATAACACGAATTACTAATACTATTACAAGATTTTACAGGTTTGTTGGAGGTGTGGGTGCCTATATGGAAGGTGAGAGTCAACATTAGGCGTGTTGTTGGTGATGATAATTGGATGTATTAGAGGTCTAATACAACTTTCTAAACATGATTAATTTTATATAGTCACAGTTTCAATAAGATCTTACAGTAATAAATAAAGAACAAAACATAGAATGTTATTAATACATCAGATGGAATTGTTGCAAGTAAAGGTGCCAAAAATTAAAAAGGGGCGTTAAACAGGCTTTTATCAATTACAACAAAGAATATTTGATACAAAATTGTTTTTTTTTAAAATAGTCGCGAATCAAAAAAAATAATTTATAATTGTATGATAATATGCTACATGTTCAAGAAGTGACATATTGGGGGTGAGGGTTTATTATTTGCACTTGAGACGCATACGAAGCGTGATAGACTGTGTTGTATTTACATCCATTAATATTTTGTACAAGTTATTATAAAATGAATTTGTAAATTAAAGTTTTGTGTTAATATTTACATGCTAGACGTACTGGTGGTGAGGGTGCTCATGGGGCGTAGTGTTGTAATGTACATTGGGCGTGGTAGAGGGAGTTGTCTATTGCAACAATCAAAAGTTAATACAAAGTTATATAAAGTATATAAAATATGTTATTATTGTTTGCATATTCGATATTGCAACCAGTCCCGACCAGCGCCACTAAAATTTCTCCCCTCAGAGTTGACTCCACTGTTGACATGGCGGTGTGAAATATGCAACAAGCCAGCACCGTACCTCATTGGGTGGACATGAGCCCCACTACTGCATGGACATGTAAATGTTGTGTATGTGTACTTGGTCCTTCCATCAATCATCTCGTGCCTGTCTATCCAGTGTCCTACAGAGATCTGTTTAGGACATCCATGTGGATGTGATACTATAAATTTCAACTTGTCTTTAGACATCTGGTATTGGATGTATACCTTACTAAATAGAACAATATAGTATCTCGCCATCTTGTCCAGTTTGTCCAGTAAATCTGCATCACATGTCACACATCTCAACAAATAACAGTCGTCCTCAAAGTTTGCATCATACACAGTAGTCCAGCCATAAAGAGAGACCATTGGACTATCTTTACTATCATAGAACAATCTACACGTAGTGTGTCTCGCCTCAAGGTCATCAAACACCACTTGTGTAGCCGTGTCCATCAGTACCTCCCCCCACACTTTGCTGGGTATGTCCGAGTGTTGACACTTGTGACATGGACAAGTTCCTTTGTTGTATTCAATTTTTACGTCCCTCACCATCCCAGTCCCTACTCTAATGACGTCACTTCTTCTCATGTCATAAAATGGATATGGTTGTTTTGTGTTTGGCCAAAACTCTGGTCTTTCTGTACTGGTCATTATTACAGCTACTCTGACAGTGAGGTCTGCTAAGTTTCTGATGAATTCAACCAGGTTGTCATGGTTACCTTCAGGCAGGTAATTGATGTTAAAATCGCTGACAGGTACAAACTGTGTGTGACCTGGATTCTTCTTACAGCCAACAAGATGTCTGTGTAGATCTGCTTCTCCTCCTTCTGACACCTGGGTTTCATGTGTACCTGACACGGTAATCAACAAAAGTATATTTAATCCCTGTGTAACACATGCCTCCCTTCTATTATCTCTATTGAACTAGATTTTATTAATTTTATTTTCCCACTTTAATATATTCAGAGATAAATTTATGAGATCAATTATGAGACAATACTTGACGTCTGTTTGTCTGTCATGTGTGACAAATTCACCTTGGATGTGCTCTTGTCAATTTTCTGAAAATATAGTTTTATAGTTTATTTCTTCTGTATTGATCATAATAAATGTATTACAATTCATTCTCATACTCTCTCTCTCTCATTATCTCTCTATCATTCTCTCTCTCTCTGTCTCATTATCTCTCATTCTCTCTCTCTCATTGTCTTTCTCATTATCTCTGTCATTCTCTCTCTCTTTCTTTCTCTCTCATTCTCTCTCTCTTATTTTCTCTCTCATTCTCTCTCTCATTCTCTCTCTCTCTCTCCCATTCTCTCGTTCTGTCTCTCTGTCTGCCTGTCTGTCTCTCTCTCTGTATCTATCTATCTATCTATCAATCTATATATGAATCTATCAATCTATCCATCCATCCATCCATCCATCCACCCACCCACCCACCCACCCACCCGTGGGTATATATTTTTTATAAACTTATTAATATTAATTTTATTTTGATTTCAAAAATTCTTTACTACATTGATATCCGGATACTATCCGCATCTGCCATAAGTATTTGTCTAATCCGAATAGTGGCGAAAAAAATCCCATTATTTGGGCCGGATATATGGCATGCCGGATATCCGGTTGTACCCTAGTTTCTGGTGATCTCTTATTACTGTAACCATGCTGATGTGGGCACATTGTATTATATTGGTCTAGGTGGTAATTATACTATTATATATTTTGTGTTCTAGTAATTTACTAGCAATGCTAATAATAAAAACATATCTATAATTTACAGAACAGGTTCCCAACGTTTTTCCGATGACTACCCGTTCTTTTTTTCAAAGCAAAGTACCCGCAACCCCAATATAATTTTTAACATTCAATAAGATACAATAAAACAGAGTACGTCTTTTTTGGTATACGTCCAACTTGGTAAACGTCCTGTTTTTAGGCGAAACTTTTTGTTAGGTATACGAACTATTTTTATGAATACGACCTATTTTTGTGGGGTCCTCCACAAATGGCGTAACGCGATTGTGGCCGATCACCCCCCCCCCGTCGTCACACGTCGTCACAAAAAGTTACCGCCCCTCGACGATTTAAATATGACGTCACAAAAAATTGGTTTCGATCACGATGAAATAAAAATATATATATATTGTTATATAATATAAAATTGACGTGAGTGTCGTGAGACTTAATTGAAGCAAGTCAACAATGACGATTTCTATGATTATGAAAAGCAAATACTCTATTGAACGGGAAAAGGGGTTAAATCGATTACAAAGTAAATTTCAGGGACATTAGACCGTGTTGAAAAATTGCTTTTGATGTGGATAACAGGATAACAGAAGGAAACCATTTTTTTGGGTTAAAGTTCTTTTTACATATGTACTTTGAAATTTATCAGTGTTTAGATCATTTCGTACAACCACTTCATTAAATGCACAAATATTTAATAATATATTTATAATATACCCGTGATATTTGAAAGTTCATGATATCTACCAGTCTCAAAATTAAGAGGACTTTATGTTAACACCAAACTCATGCCATTAATAACATTTATTTCATTTATTTCTTGTGATGAGATTTAAGCAAACAAATGGAACTGCTCAACTCAAAAGGAAAGCATCGTTACATTTTAGTTAAATGATACATAACACGTCAGAATTGTAATGCAATTTACGGGCCAAGGAAAGATTCAGTAAATACAAGAAATTCATCTAGTAATTCATCTTAAATCCTGGGTAATCAAGATTAGTTCATAATTGATTCCGTTTCAATGGAGTTTCTTCTTCTTTTAGCTTAGGTAAATAACAATGCAATTCGTATTGAACGGATTCTAGATACCCAATAGTTTCATCTTTCAACTGTTCATTTAATTCACTTATTGATTTATTTACCACACTGCAGAATTTTTCAAACATAGCAATGTTTCCGAAAAATGATGTGCTCGTTAATGTTGCAGCTTGGTTAGACATACCTAAATGTTCTTTCCATATATTTTCAGGTTAATTTGGGTGATGGTGTTTGTGCGCACTAGATCTATCCATCCATCCGGTGGATAGAATTTAACAGATATTTTCATGCAATGAGCTATATTAGAAATAAATTAAATTGGCCTTTGGCCCATTTGTGTTTTTTATACATGATATTACATATATTAATGTATTTATGGGTTTTGTTATGGTCCCAAAGGCTTTGCAGTGTGGTTATCGGGAATAAGAGTATCTTCTTATCTTATATATACAGACGCTCCTTCTATGCAGAAGATAATTGCGTCCACAGACCATGACAGATAATCTGTTGGCAAGTGATGCAGCGTTCACTGGCCACGGCTTTGTGTGCTCCACGCATTACCCAGCCGCCTAACTAGTGTTAGGTACCCATTCGGAGCTGGGTGACTCAGAGACGCCCTAGGCCCCGGGAACAAATCCTTGCCTTGACATGGATTCGAACCCGTGACCATCGGTACGCCAGTCGACCACCGCACCCCCTAATCAGAGTATGTTAGGGAAGAGGCAAAGGACAAGACGATGTCATGTGTTTTTGATTTAAATGAACCTGGGCACAGATTTTAAACAGTTTTTGAAATCAAAGTAGCAGAATTGTAAAAAATCTATAATTTAAAAAAGTATTTAGGAATGATTATCACACTCATGACTAGGCCTGTAAACGGGTACCCGGGACCCAGGTACCCGTTGCCGTGAGATTACCCGGGTAGTAAAGTTCCGCCCGGGTACCGGTGAAAATGTGGCATGAAATGAAATTTTTTGTTTAAATATATGATGTGAAATACATCTAAAGAGAAATAGCTGTCAACGGTAAATCTCTGTCAACGGCCAATAAAATATGGTTTCGACAAACTACAATGTATTTTGATTTTTGATACATCTTTTTTTTCTGAAAATGGAACACAAAAAGGTTTTGGTTATTTGAATGAATCGTATAAGGAAAAAAAAACCTATTCTGCTTAAAATAAGGATGGACTGCATAGAGATGAAAGAGGCCGTGTTTTTTTTTGTTTATGAAAAAAAACCTGCTTTCACAGTAGCTTTGCTTTGAAATATGCCGACATTGGATTTCAATTTGTCGATGTTGTTATCTACCCCCTCCTCTCCTCCCTCCATTCGATTGTTTCGTGTGTTCATTACCACGTGTGCCTTGCCCAAAAACTGATTTTAATAACACACCAATATTGGTCAGTTTTTAAAGTCAATAAATTAGTTACAAACAGTTTAAGATGGGTAAAGGGCTGTCCATAAATGCCGTTACGCACCTAGGTAGGAGGAGATCAAACATTTGTGACAAGGCGGAGGGATGTGTTTAAAAAAATGTGACGTCACATCAAAACGCGCAACTTTAAATAAAAGTTCCACTTACATATTTGACACATGCTTATTTTCAAAAAGGATGTACGGCTTTTATGAGGCAGGAAAGTTTTGTGACGTTACATTGGAAAGGGGGGGGGTCTAAGTTTTTGTGACGATTCTGTGTCAATGGAGTTTCTTCTTCTTTTAGCTTAGGGAAGTAACAATGCAGTTTGTGTTTTACGGATTCTAGATACCCAATAGTTTCATCTTTCAAATGTTCATTTTATTCACTTTTTGATTCATTTACCACACTGCAGAATTTTTCAAACATGGCAATGTTTCCAAGAATTATATGTGTTCGTTAATTTTGCAGCTTGGATAGACATACCCAAATTTTATCATAAAATGCGATAATATTTGTTTTCTTTCCATACATTTTCAGGTTAATTTGGGTCATGGTGTTTTTTCACACTAGATCTATCCATCCATCCATCCATCCATCCATCCATGCATCCATCCATGCATCCATCCATCCATCCATCCATCCATCCGATGGCCATAATTTAAAAGATAGTTCCCTTCAATGCGATATATTAGAAAGAAATTAAATTTTTGCTTTGGCCCTTTTGTGTTTTTTAGTCAGGATATTATATATATATATTGGTTTTGTTATGTTCCCAAAAACACTGCAGTGTGGTTATCGGGAAGAAAAGTTTGCTAGGGAAGAGGTAATGGACACGACGATGTTAAGTGTTTTAGACTTAAATGAACCTGGACAAAGATTTAAAACAGTTTTTTTTAAAATCAAAGTAGTAGAAATGTAAACAAGTAATACAAACTTGAATGAGTATTTAAGCGCTATTTCCAACGACTTTTTTATTCAAGGGAAATCATTTTAGAATACATTAAAAGTAATTTCAAATCATATATTTTCTCTATTACGCTACGTCACACCAAGATTGTGTCAGTAAAATTTAGCACAGCGAAACAGTCTAACATTAGTATTCACAAAGCGGGAAAACCCCATTTACTATAATTCTAGATTACTTTAAAAGTCGTTTGTTATCAATAATTCTGAAAGTAAACAAAAAAATTGATATCTACAAATTGCTGAAAAATTACGGTAGTCGAAAGAACATATATTTTCACAAAATTTATTTTCTAACATTGTTCTAAATATTGTTAGCTATCGTTTGGTGTTTTTTTTTCCAAACCAATAGATGTTATGGTTGCCAAGAAATTGACAAAATACTGATATTGTCCTCTTTGTTTTTTTGTTTATTTAACCATCCAGGAAATCCAGTAAGACTTTTCGGTATATTTCTTTGGCCCGAGCACATCCTTCGGACTTTCTTAACATATTTGCAAAAGACGCGAATCCTCCATCTGGTATGGTTCAGAAATATTTGCATGATCAAGCTCGAACAGAGAGCACATACATTTCAAATATATAAACGCAGTTTTACAAAAAAGGAAATTACGTTAAAAATCTATGTCTTAAAAAAAAGGTTTTTAGAAATGATCATCAAACGCATGACACTGAAATAAAGTAATGGGGGAGAGACTGCAATCAGGCTTTTAAACAGGTAAATGTATAATATCAAAATAGGGTATTAGTAGGCCTGACAGATCTCTACTGGACTACTACGCAGTCAAGTGTTTTTTTTAAATTATTATTTCGTTTTATTCGTTTCATTTGTGTACTATTTGTCCGATGAGGAAGGCTCTTTGCCGAAACGTTCGCTGTTGTACTACGTCCTGTCAGGCCTACTAATACCCTATTTTGATATTATACATTTACCTGACACTGAAATATTCGCCAACTGACAAATTTTAACAAAATCATAATGAAATTCGTTTAAAGAAGGCGGAACGGACTATATTCAAAATCTATTTAAAATGAACTGAGTTTCCAGGAGTCAAACTAAATGTGTTGAGTCAATTGCTTGCTATTCCAAGAATTTTATAATACCATCTGGTTTAGTATTCGTTCGCCAGCTATACAATTTAGTATATTGTTTTTATTTTAAAGTGTCAGCGGGGAAAATCTTTGGCTTGATTAATGTTCAGACTAGCATTAATTCTGGACAAAGCAACTAATCTAATATGGGAATTACGGACTTTTGGTTCCCGGTCGGTTTGACCCTGCCTATTCGACCACATGATGCTTTGACCCCAGGGCATTTCGACCCCTGTTGGTTAGACCACGGATGATTCGACCAGGGACGATTTGACAACAAGCGATTCGACCCCGGACAGCTCGATCACAGGAGGTTTTGATTCCAGACTTTTTTGTTCCCCTTTGAAACAAAGGCCGTAAAATGGTTTTATTTATTTTTTAAAATAATTTTTTTATTATGTTATTTTAAAATAAATTATTGGGTATAAATATACTACAGTTTAATCCATTAAAATAATTTTAAAAAAAAACAGTATGAAATAGTTATTTGTAATGTTTAACTTGTGATTAAACGATTGAAATATGAATATACACTGACAACCTGTTAACATTCAATGCGAATACCTGAGTATGATAAATGCACCAATTTTCTCAGGTAAGTCAAGTCGTTGACACTGGTGTATGTTTGTAATGCTTGCTTGACACGTTCCTGCTGTGTGTCAGTAACAGTTTGTAATAGGATAAACTTGTTCGGATATCGGCTCGACTTTGAATATGCCATCACATAGTTATTGCTTGGAGCGCATCATTGCGTCTTAAACAGCATAATCGCCCATAACAATAATTCTGCTGTGCCCGTATGACCTGACTGAACGTTACATCATTGTCAAAATTTTGTCCGGGGGTTACATAATGACATGTTTTGAACGCTAGACTTCTGTATAGAAGGAGCATCTGTAACTGTAAAGATAAAGGACCACCACAGACTGACTAAGTAACTAGAATAACACCAAAAATAAATTTAGAAAATAATAAATTAAATTTTTTTATTATTTTATGGTGTACAAACTTCCTGGTGTCTAAACTTCATAAATGTTGTTGAATAGGCTGGGTCAAACAGTCGGGGTTGAATCGTCCGGGGTCTAAGTGTCCGAACAAAGACATGGTAATTGGAACGTGTAACAGCTGCGCTGAGAAGCATTGTTTTGGGTGGAAGAATTAATTTGTTTTATTCATTTTGTCCGGGCTAGGTATCTTAAAAATTCAATTAACTAGTGTGTAATCAATTATTTTTGTGGTAAAGAATTTGTTTATCTCATTAAAGCACAGGTTCTCAAATTTTGTTTCGGATTGTGACCTCTATTTTTAAAAGCAAAGTAACCTGCGTCCAACGATATAATTTAAAATTTTAAATAAATAATTAACGTAAAACAACGAAAATCGATTTTAAATATAGTATATTTTATCATATTTAAGAGTTAATTTATGTTGATATTTGAAAGTACATGTTATTAACCAGCCTCAGAATTATTCGCTAGTGTGTATTAACACCAAACTCAGGTAATTTTCAAAATATATATAATTTAATTTCTCTTAATGTGTATAAACACACAAATGGAATTGCTTGAAAGACAAGCATCTGGACATTTTGGTTGGAATGATATGATCTGATAAATATCACACCAGAATTGTGTATGCAATTTACACGCCGAAGAACCATTCAGCAAATACAAAGAATTCATCTTGTAATTCATCGTATATCTACACTAATAAAGGTTAACTCAGGCTTTCCACAAGGAACTGTGCTATATCCCTTACTCTTTTTAGTTTATATAAATGATTTACCCAACAACATCTTAACAGGAACAAAAGTTAGGTTATTTGCTGATGCTGTATATTCTATAGAACAATTAAATCAGAATAAAATAGCAAAATTTTACACAATTTTACACAAAGACTTAGATGAATTGATAAAATGGGAAACTAACTGGAATATGTCTTTCCACCCAGAAAAGTGACAACTGTTAAGAGCAACAAAGACAAAGAAAAAGACAAAAATAAATTTAACATTTGTCATTCATGGAAAAAATTTTACCCAAGCTAAAGGTTTAAAATACTTAGAAGTCATGATAAATGAGAAACTAACATGCACCCCCCATGTCAATGAAGTTATTAAAAAATATACAAAACCTTGGGCTTTATAAAAGTAAACTTTTACAAATGTAATAATCGGCATCCTTCCGTCTCCCGAGACGATGGTGCATCACCGTTTAGTTGGGTTACATTTCCTCGAGTGGCTGTGCAGTCCTATCCTTTAGTGACAGTCTTTACCACATATTTTACACTCGAGTTATGTGCTTCCAAATGTTTCAGCCTTTCTCCTGGCTGTTCTGTCTGTAGCCTCCTCCATCCTTCGCTCCTCGTCTACTATGACGCCCTCTTTGACAACTGTGCGCCACGTAGATAGGTCTTCTGCCTTACACTTCCAGTCGCTTGTGCGTATTCTGGCTGCTTTCATGTCCCTTTGGCAGACATCTTTAAAACACAGACGTGGGCGACCTGTCTTCCTCTTTCCCGATGCCAGTTCTCCATATCGGAGGTCCTTGGGGATGCGGCCAGGGCTCATTCTTTTAACATGTCCTAGCCACCTCAGGCGTCATTCACTAAGTATTGAGAACATGCTTTGGGTATTGGCACGCATTTGGACCTCGGTATTAGGCACTTTGTCTTGCCATTTAATGCATAGAATGCGACGCAGGCATCTCAAGTGGAAGCTATTAAGCTTGTGCTCTTGGGATGTATAAGTGGTCCATGTCTCGCTCCCCTATAGCAGTGTACTGATGACGCAGGCTCTATAGACACACAGTTTGGTTTTCTCTGTTAAATTGGTGTTTTGCCAGACCCGTTTGTTTAGTTTAGTCATTGTGGCAGCTGCTTTTCCAATTCTACTGTTTATTTCCTCTTCAATGGACAATGTATTGGAGACCTTGGAACCCAAGTAGGTGAAACTGTCCACAACCTCTAAGATTTCATTGTCGATATTTATGGTAGGAGGGCCATGATGTTTGTCTTTTTCAAGCTGATTTGTAGACCGAATTCTTTGCAGGCATTGGAGAAGCTTGACACGAGTTGTTGCAAACCAGTTTCTGTGTGTGCTGTTAATTACGAATCACCCGCAAAGAGTAGCTCACGAATTAGGATATCTGTCGTTTTGGTCTTGGCTCGGAGGCGGGCAGTGTTGAAAAGTCCTCCATCAGCTCTGGTGTGTAACCAGATTCCATCACTGCTATCCTTGAATGCGTATTGAAGCTGTAGAGAGAAGAATATTGCAAACAGTGTTGGTGCAAGTACACAACCTTGTTTAACTCCGCTGCTGACTGGAAAGGCTTCTGACGTAGCTCTATCGAACTGCACTGAGCCCTGCATCTTTTCATGGAACTGTCTGATGACAGTCTATTACAAATGTAATAGAAATATAAAACTAAAATGCTATCTAACCTTGGTGAGACCTGTACTATAATATGCATCTTCTGTATGGGACTCAACCACCAAATAAAACATTAATAAACTTGAACAAATTCAAAAAGAGATGCCAGATTCATTACTGGAGAATATTCAAAACTGTCAAAAATAGCACCGTTGGTTAAACCTTGAAACACTAGAGGATAGAAGAACCAAGATGAAAGTAGTAATTATACATAAAGCAATTAATTATAATTTAGAAATACAACAAAAAGATAACTTAATACAACCCTCAGATAGACATACGGATAAAAACACCTTTCTTATTCAATACTAGCAGACCCGTCGTGCGTTGCAACGATCTCAGTAAAAAGGAATACATCTAAATACATATATACTAAACAAAAGTATGTATGTATGTAAGTATGTATGTATTTATGTCCCTTATTGCTGACTAAACCATTCATTCCATCACCATGAAACTTGTGGAGACTTTTGAGTACGCACCTGGAAGGGTCAATGGCTTCTTTTTTTGCAAAATCCAACACTCATGGGGCGCCGAGGGCCCATAATATGATTTTTATCTTATATAAGCTATATACAATTAGTTTAAGCGTTTGCTACTGTGTAAATTGATGGATCTTAACCAAACTTTGTATATAAAAATTGGACAGGAGATATTAAAATACTATAGAGCACTGACCCCATAATGACCATTCTTTTGGGGCTGGGGGCCCAAAATGCCCTTTTTCTTAAACGCTTCAGATTTTATTCCACATTCAATTATTAACGATCTTTAAAATTAACGTTATCCATTATTATCCATATTGAAATGAACAGCTGTATATACTTTATATCTTGCACTGCTTTGGTCCTGGGGCCTTTAATATCGTCTTTGCTTATATGAGCTATATAAAAATGTCTTTTTTTGCTTATATAAGATATATACAAATTAGTTTCTACGTTAGCTACTGAGTACATGAATGGATCTTTACTAAATTTTGTTTACAAAAACATGGTAGCCCATATTAAAATACTTAGGGCACTGAACTGCTAATGTCGATTTCTTCGGGGCCGTGTCCCAAAATCTTTTGTGCGTAAACGTTTAAGATATTTTTCGCATTCAATTTTTAAAGATCTTAAGAAATATATCCATGATGAAACTGAATTAAAATAAATAGGTTTCTTAAATTGAAATCGTTCACCGAATGGGCCGGGGGCCCTTTAATGTGTTTTTTCTATATTAGCTTATAACAATTAGTTAAAGCTTTAGTTAATTAGAAAATAAATTGATTTTGACCAAGATTAGTATATAAAAACTTAAGAGCCTATATTAAATTACTATAAGGCACTGAACTCCTAATGTACATACCCTCGGAGTTGGAGGCCCCAAAAGTCTTTTTTACTGAATGTTAATAATTGTATTCCCCATTCAATGTTACACCATTTTGGAGAAATATAGATTGAGTACTATGGCAATAAAAAATAAATCATCACTCATTTTGGGACCGGGGCCCTTAATATCGTGGTTTACTTTGTAAGCTTTTTAATTATTAATTTATTATCGGATTGCTATGAAACTTTGGACTATTTTTTTGCACACTTCTGCAAAGGTTTCTGTCATAATTGTGTTAAAATATACCACTCATTGGTTTCTTAAAATGTATTCATTTTT
>CALYLW010000050.1:10008-230008 GCA_944989445.1 Ampullaceana balthica | reverse complement strand
ATATAAAAATTAGTTTAGGGCTTAGCTGCTTGGAAAATGAATGGATCTTGACCAAACTTGGTACATAACAACTTGATAACCTATATTAAAGTATCATATGGCATTGAACTCCTAATGTCCGTTCCTTCGGGGCCGGGGGCCCAAAATCTTTATTTTTGTAAGCGTTAAATACTTTATTCCCGTTAGCTGACTATACCATTCATTCGGTTGCCATGAAACTTTTGGAGACTTTTGAGTACGCTCCCGGGATGGAAATAGGCTCCTTTTTTCAAAATTTAACACTCATGGGGCGCCGGGGGCCCATAATGAGAATTGTTTCTTATATGTGCTATATAAAAATTAGTTTAGGGCTTAGCTGCTTGGAAAATGAATGGATCTAGACCAAACTTGGTACATAACAACTTGATAGCCAATATTAAAGTATCACATGGCATTGAACTCCTAATGTCCGTTCCTTCGGGGCCGGGGGCCCAAAGTCTTTTTTTTGGTAATCGTTAAATACTTTATTCCCGTTAGCTGACTAAACCATTCATCCGATCGCCATGAAACTTTTGGAGACTTTTGAGTACGCTCCCGGGATGGAAATAGTCTACTTTTTTTCAAAATTTAACACTCATGGGGCGCCGGGGGCCCATAATGAGAATTTTTTCTGATATGAGCTATATAAAAATTAGTTTAGGGCTTAGCTGCTTGGAAAATGAATGGATCTTGACCAAACTTGGTACAAAACAACTTGATAGCCTATATTAAAGTATCATATGGCATTGAACTCCTAATGTCTATTCCTTCGGGGCCGGGGGCCCAAAATCTTTATTTTTGTAAGCTTTAAATACTTTATTCCCGTTAGCTGACTAAACCATTCATCCGATCGCCATAAAACTTTTGGAGACTTTTGAGTACGCTCCCGGGATGGAAATAGGCTACTTTTTTCAAAATTTAACACTCATGGGGCGCCGGGGGCCCATAATGAGAATTTCTTTTCTAATATGAGCTATATAAAAATTAGTTTAGGGCTTAGCTGCTTGGAAAATGAATGGATCTTGACCAAACTTGGTACATAACAACTTGATAGCCTATATTAAAGTATCATATGGCATTGAACTCCTAATGTCCGTTCCTTCGGGGCCGGGGTCCCAAAATCTTTATTTTTGTAATCGTTAAATACTTTATTCCCGTTAGCTGACTAAACCATTAATCCGACCGCCATGAAACTTTTGGAGACTTTTGAGTAAGCTCACGGGATGGAAATAGGCTACTTTTTTCAAAATTTAACACTCATGGGGCGCCGGGGGCCAAATAATGAGAATTTTTTCTTATATGAGCTATATAAAAATTAGTTTAAGGCTTAGCTGCTTGGAAAATGAATGGATCTTGACCAAACTTGGTACATAACAACTTGATAGCCTATATTAAAGTATCATATGGCATTGAACTCCTAATGTCCGTTCCTTCGGGGCCGGGGGCCTAAAATCCTTTTTTTTTGTAAGCGTTAAATACTTTATTCCCGTTATGATTTACACGATCTTGAAAAGCATTGACTAATACATCTATCATGATCCAGATTGAAATGAACAGGTATTTTTAAGTTATTCTCTTGCACAGATTGGGCCCGGGGGCCCTTAATGTCGTTTTTGTTAATCTATATATATAAAAATCAATGTATGTCTGTGTGCATGTCCTTTATATCTGACTAAACCATTCATCCGATCATCATGAAACTTTTGGAGACTGGCAACTTTTTTTCTAAATTTATCACTCATGGGGCGCCGGGGACCCATAATGTCATTTGTTGCTTATAAGAGCTATATAAAATTTAGTTTCAGCGCTAGCTACTGTGTAAATTGATGGATCTTAACCAAACTTTGTATATAAAAATTTGATAGCCAATATTAAAACACTAAAGGGAACTGAACTCCTAATAGTCATTCCTTCGGGGCTGGGGGCCCAAAAAATTATTTTTCTTAAACGTTTAAGATTTTATTCACCATTCAATTATTAACAATATTGACAACTAATGACACATGTATCCATTATTTCACAGATTGAAATGAACATGTATTTTGAACTTTATATCTTGCACTGGGGCCCTTAATGTCGTTTTTTGCTTATGTGAGCTATATAAAAATTAGTTTTTGCGTTAGCTACTGAGTAAATGAATGCATCTTAACCAAAATTTGCATAAAAAAATTTAGTAGCCCATATTGACATAATTAAGGTTTCTAAACTTCTAATGTCAATATATTCGGTGCCGGGGGCCCCAAATGTCTTTTCTTCGTATATGTTTAAGATATTTTTCCCCATTTAATTTTTCACGATCTTGAGGAATATATCTATGAGGAAACTGAATTAAATGAACAGGTTTTTTAAATTGACACCTTTCACTAAAGGGGCCCTTAAATGTCGTTTTTTTCCTTATATTAGCTATATAAAAATTAGTATTCGCGTTAAATACTGAGAAAATTAATGGATCTTGACCCATCTTAATATATAAAAACTTAAGGGTCTATATTTTATTACTATAGGGCACTGAACTCCTAATTTTCATTCCCTTGGGGCAGGGGGCCCAAAATTTCATTTTTAGTAAATGTTCAATATTTTATCGTTCATTCAATATTGAGACATATAAATAAATGTTTGTATTATGAAATTTATTCATATTAAAATGTCTTTCGCACTTTATTTCTTGCGATAATTAGGCCCTGGGGCCAATAATGTAGTTTTTTGCTTAAATGAGGTATATAAAAATAAGTTTATGCGTTAGCTACCGAGTAAATGAATGGACCTTAACCAAAATTTGTATACAAAAACTTGGTAGCCGATATTAAAATACTATAGGGCACAGAAATTCAAATTTCCATTCCTTCGGGGCCTGGGGCCCCAAATGTCTTTCTTCGTATATGTTTGAGATAGTTTTCCCCATTTAATATTTCACGATCTTAAGGAATATATCTATGAGGAAACTGAATTAAAATGAACAGCATTTTTTAAATTGAAATCTTTCACCGAATGGGCCCAGGGGCCCCTAAATTTCGTTTTTTTTCATTATATTAGCTGTATAAAAATTAGTATTAGCGTAAAATTCTGAAAAAGTTAATTGTTCTTGACCCATCTTATTATATAAAAAACTCGAGGGTCTATATTTTATTACTATAGGGCACTGAACTCGTAATTTTCTTTTCCTTGGGGCAGGGAGACCAAAATGTATGTTTAATATTTTATCGCACAGTCAAATTTTACCATTATTGATAAATATAAATACATTTATGCATTTTGACATTTATTCAAATGAACATGTGTTTCGCACTTTATTTCTTGCAATAACTGGGCCCTCTATCTCTTACTGTCGTTTTTTGCTTATACGAACTATATAAACATTAGTTTATGCGTTAACTTCTGAGTAAATGATTGGATCTTAACCAAATTTTGTATAAAAAAACTTGGTAGCCCATATTAAAATACTCAAGGTTTTTGAACTTCTAATGACATTTTCTTCGGTGACGGAGGGCCCCAAATGTCTTTTTTCATATATGTTTAAGATATTTTTGCCATTCACGTTTTAACGATCTTGATAAATATATTCATGATGAAACTGAATTGAAATGTAAAGGTTTTTGAAATTGACATCTCGCAGCGAAAAAGCCCGGGGCCCCTTTATGTAGTTTTATTCACTATATTAGCTATATTATAATTAGTTTAAGCGTTAGATAATGAGAAAATAAATGGATTTTGACTAAAGTTAGTATATAAAAAGTTAAGAACCTATAATATATTACTATAGGGCACTGAACTCCTAATGTCCATTCCCTCGGAGCTGGGGGCCCCAAATGCCATTTTTACTGCACGGTAACAATTTAATTCCCCATTCAATTTTACACGATATTGAGAAATTTAGCTTGAGTACAATGGCAATAAAAAAATTAAATTATCACTCATTTTTTGGCTGGGCCTCTTAATATCGTTTTTCCTTTTGTAAGTTTTTAATTATTAATTTATGTAACAGTTTGCTATTAAACTTTGACTTTTTTTTCTCACTTCCCCGAAGGTTTATGGCATAATTCTTTTAAAACATACCAATCTTTGGTTTATTTCAATTTATTCATTTTTAAAGAGATCGTTGCAACGCACGACGGGTCTGCTAGTATAAAATAAAAATTATTGAACATTAAGACGTAAAATAATAAACATTTTGGTGTCGAGATTAACAAGAAGGCGTTTATCGCCATAAAATAATGTAACGTGAAGTCATAGTTTGAGTTCATATTAATTTGTAAATAGGAAACAAAGTGAAAAGAGCAGTGGTATTTTAATGTAATTTTTTAATTGTTAATATACCGCTGTGGGTGTGCGTTTAAGTATATGTGTGCACATGTGTGAATCAGTGAGTTTGTGTGTTTTTGTTGTGAACGAAATGTTACGAAACGGTTTATTTTTATATCTGTTAATGTTGCGCCTCTAACAAGATAGGTATATATTTTTTAAAAATTTGTTGGCAAATTAGATCTCTTTTACTTTACACTCTTTCTTGTATTTATATTCTATATGTATTTCATTCTCTCTTTCGATCAAGCTTTTTCCTTTTATTGGTGATCGTAGGAGTCTATAATATCGTCCATCTCTGGGTGGCATAAACACTGTAGCTAAGCAACTGTGTTTATTCTTTTTGCATAACTTAAACTAAACCATCATGGTAAATTTAAAGCTCAAACCTTCAGTTTCGAAATGTTTCTTTAAAACAAAAAAACCCACGCAACAGGTAAAAGAAATATATATATTATCACTTACTGGGGGCGGGGGCCAAAATGTAGTTTTTTCGTATATTTAAAACTGACTCAACACTAATTCTCCAACTTCCCGTGAAGATAGAAGCATGAAACTTTGGGAACTTGCCGAATACACTATTATGACGATAATGGATGAAAAAGAATGTAAACATTTCCATTCATGGGTGGCCGGGGGCCCCAAAACCGTTTTTTTCCCTTATATGGGCTATATAAAACTGAACCAACACCAATTCCTCATATTCCCGTGTGGGTAGAAGCATGAACATTTGGAAAGTCGTTGATTACCCTCCCGCAATGGTAGCAGTCAAAAAAAAGAAAAAATTATTACTAACTTGGGAGCCGGGGGCCCAAATATTATACATATAAGACGCATTTGTTGTATGTTTGACTGTTCCCAAATAAGTCAAGATCCCGACAACCAAATAACGTGAAATTTGGTACACATATACAAAATTTCATGGGGTAAGTTCTTAAATAGGTTTAGTCCCATATATATAAGATACTGGGGCCAGGGGCCCAAAATATAGCTTTTTTCCTTATATGAGATATATAAAAAATAAAAATAAAAAATTATCCATGGAACTTTGGTAACTTGCTGAATACACTCTTATGACGATAATTGGAGGAAACATATTTAATAATTTTCACTGATGGGTTGTCCCTTCCAATATGTAGTTTTTTCCTTATATGAGCTTTATAAAAAATAAAAATAAAATATTATCCTATTTCACATTTAGGTAGAAGCATGAATCTTTCGGTGGTTGTTAAGTATCATTTGGCGATGGTAATAGGTAAAAAAAATTATATAAATTTAAACTATTTCTCTTGGGATTGCTGGTATAGACTTGCAGACACCATGCTTTTCTCATGGACAGTTGCATGTGGCCTGCTCCAGAGTTGGCAAAGAGGAAAATCTTTTTGTACACACTCCAAATGGAACTGCCAAAAATATTGTCTATCACATTGCTTTCAGTTAAATGTAGCCTTTTCTTGCATGCAAATAAACAGTTTTGTACGTTTCTACAGAAAACCTTATTTTAAACCCGGGAAAGCCGGGTACTTGCCCCTAGTATATATATATATATATATATATATATATATATATTATATATATATATATATATATATATATATATATATATATATATATATATATATTTGCATCAACATTATTCCTTTTAGATTTTTTAAAACATTTTATTTTCAATATTGCTTAACGACAATTATCAATTTAGATATCCTACACGTGGTACGGCTTAAAAGCCCCTGAGATTTATATTCTTATTGGTCTTTCCGGGAAATTCTCCTAGATTCTTGCCCCAGCCCACCCAGAGAAACGAACAACTAGAGGACACCTCCATGGGAGCTAGTAAAGGGGACGAAATGATCGCTTAGGTAGAAATTGCATCTTCTCATAGAAAATCCGTAATTATATATGACATTACTAGCATTTAACCGTTCGGAATTCAGCGTTTACGCCATATGAGATGGCATCCATTGCCCTGAGTCAATAAAGACTCCTATACGTCCTCTCGTGAAATTCTCCGGCAACTTTTCCTCTCCACCAAGAGGAGCCAGACGACGGGGACAGACCCGAGAAGGTAACTGATGTTCTTAGGCATTCCCTTTTTAGAAATATTAAAAAGGTAAACGAGTCTTATGGTTATCTTGCAAAAAATGTCATTTTCTTCTTCTTTTTTTTTCTCTAAATGACACCGAGGTTGTTGATTTTGGTCTCATTTTCATTTTGGTTTTAATGAACAACACACTGCTAATTATTCACCTTGGTGGACAGCTGATTTTTCCTCTTGATAATAGGATTATAGTCACACTTATCAGTGACGCTGTCGTGTCTAGGGGGATTCAGGTCGCCCTTGGCCACAGATATTCACCAGTGTCGGTAACTCCGAGGGAGTCTCGGCTGGTTAATGTAAACACCAAAGTACCATACAGTACGTGTTACCAGAAGACACCAACACTTGGTTCATTATCAGTTCAAATTTAATAACTTCAAGCTAGGTATACAGTTGAGAACTTTTTAGTAACTTTCAGATCATTCCAAGTCCATCACACCTCCGCCCGTCTCTCTCAATGTGTATAGCTACACTCAACCCTTTTCATGACCACCTCGGTCCACCCTCAACTCTCGACCAGTCTTCTTACTGTCTGTAGTTATATATCTCCCCGTCTCGACAGACCGGTCTGTACCACCCGAGTCACACACCCTGCGTCCCTTGACCTCTGTCATGCCCGCTGATCAAAACGCTCACTTACTCTCAGTTCACCCAACCGTTCACGTGACTGGTGTTCATGGACTGTTTACACACGCTCGCTACATTTACGCCCAGTCATCCTCACACCACAACATCTGACTGTGACACCTCATCCTAAACAACCAACGACCCTGGTTACCGTTATACATACTGATCTGTACTAACTCAAGCCTAGACGGCATTTCCCACATGGAAATAGCGATACTGCCACTCGTGTAACATAACCCTGACCTCCTTTGAATTCTACTTTTTGACCCCTAAAGCTCCCCATCGTTTCTATGAATACATCTGCGCACGAGCCACTTTCACCCACACGACTCAATGTTTTCAACAGGAACCCAACTGTCAACCAAAATATTAGCCGTAACGGACAAGCAAAGCCGTTATCTGTCTTTGTAAACCTGTGAGTTTTTATCGATCATGGTTTTCTGATTTCTGGCCGGTCTTGATCGCACAGTCTGCACGTCCCTGTCTCTGTGAAGCTCCCTGTTTGCCCTGCTGTTTTTGGACGTCATACGCATTACCTTTGTCTAACAACTCAATACACTGTTCCGCTGAACACACGTAATATTACTGTGTGAACCCCCTGCCGTGGTTCTCCTTAATTTCCTTATTTCCATCCTTAGGCGTGTAATCTTCTATTAACTCAGTAGCACATTCAATTTTCCCATCATTGTCGTCAATATTTTCCTTCTTTCCATCATTTGTTCTGCTATCTTCTAGAAACTCCATCGCACAATGTGCGCTATTTCTATCATTATGTTCGTTACATTCAACAAATGCAATTTTCTCCACTTCTGTGTCTTTAGTTGTTTGGGCCTCTTTCTCATTAACTTCTGTTTCATCTGTAAACCTCTGATTTGCATCAACCTTTATCTCAGCGACTACTAATGTATATTCAGTGGCCTTCACCTCATCTTGAATATCTGGGTCAATACTTTTTTCATTGTCCACATTGTGATTTTCAACTAAAACTTTTCTCTATTGAAATTGTACTTCTTTGGTCTTTTATTCATGATGTTTTTCAACTATTCTCTCAATAGTCTTGGGCGTTCCTTGCAGACTCACTGTCATGTCTGTATCATTTCCTGTTAATTTCTGCTTTAATTCAGCCATGTTCTCTTCTTTGTCTACAATGATTCGCCATAATTCATTTATGTCTTCTTTGTTATGTGCTATGGTCAGTGTTAACTCATTATTCTGCACTTTCTTATGAGTCAGTCTGTCATTAATTTATGTGTTTTCGAGCTCTATTTCCTTAAGCTACACTGTAATTTCTCCAAACATTCATCTTTATCAGTCACAATCTAATTCAGCCCTCTTATATTTTGGTTTGCAATGATTAAGTTTAATTCTATCTCTGCTAATTTTTCATCTTTCCTCTTGAATATTTTTATCGAGCTAGAATACATTTTATCCATCTCGGTACTTTTCATTTTCAAGTTCATGGATTCAACTTCAGCTTCCTTTAGTTTTATTTTGTGCTCTCTCTTTAATTCTTCTAATAACTCATCTTTGTCTGCTAAAGTCTTATACAGATCTACTTGTGTTGTTGTGTGTAATCATTAGGTTTCTCTCAATTTCTATGTTTTCTATCTCTTTTTCCTTTAGTTCCCTCTGTAATTTTTCCAATAGTTCATCTTTTTCAACTTCAGACTTCTTCAACTCTGTTATATTTTGGTTTGCACTGCTAAGGTTTAACTCCATCTCTGTTATTTGTTCATCTTTGTCCTTAGTTATTTTTAGCCAGCTAGATTTTTCTTTATCATTTTCAGATAACAGTTTGTCCATTTCGACAATTTCCATTCTTAATTCAATTTACTCAGCTTCAGTTTTCTCTACTTCTAATTTGTGTTCCTTGTCTACTTTATCTAGTTTTGTAAGTCTACTTTGAACACTACCAAATGTTGCTTGTAATTCATTTACTGTCTCTTTGTGTTCCGCTAGTTCATTGTCTTTGTCAAACAGTGCAGTTTTTAGCCTGTCCACGATTCTAAGATTGTCTGTCAATTCCCCGTTTAACCATTCTATTTCTTTATTATTTTCGGCATTACGGCTTTTAAGGAACCTAATATCCTTTCTTTTTTTTTCAGATTCTTCATCTTTCATTATATATTGTTTTCTGTTCTTAGGTAAATTCTTACGAAACTCACTAACTGAATTACTATTGTGCTTGTGACCACCCTGAGTCATGTCTTCCTTTTTATACCTTACGATTTTGACCGCTTTCTTGGGGCTGTTGTATCTATAATACTTAATCTAACCAGCAGCCGTTTCCACCAACTTATTCAATTCTTTCGTTATTTGCGGATCTTCAGAAAATAAGCTGGCTATTCCATATAATGAGTCACTGTCATAGTCGCTCCTTTCACCATTTCCCTCACATTCATTAGCAGTCACTTCATCAGTTAATTGAACCTGATTTATTTTCTTTTCATTCTTATGTGTGCTTTTTTCTAAAGTATCACCAGCATAATCAGTTATTCTATCAGTTGCTTCATCATATTTCACTCAAGTGACTTTCTCTTCTCCTGCATACCTTCTGCCATCTCGTTACAGTCATTCTTAACTTCTTTTTCTTCCGCCTTAATTTCAACCGTTGTCTTTGATATTAAGGCGCCTATAACTGACTGATCATCTTTCCTCTCTGGCTCATGAATCTTTTCCTTGGCCTATTTTTCTACCGCATCCATTCTAACTTCATCTCTTACTTGTTCGGCATAATTCCTTTCAGGTTCTACAACGTTCTTGTCTGATTCTTTAACATTCTTTTTATTTTCAACAAACTTTTTGTCACTTTCTTTAAAATTCTTTTCAGATTCAACAACTTTCTGGTTTACTTCTGTAAAATTCTTTTCAGATTTAACATTTGTCTTGTCCGATTGTGTAACCGTTTTCATCATTGCTAATTCTTTCCTGATTTTTCTACTTCCTTTCTTTTTGTTAGCATCAGCATTGTCTACCAAAATATTTCTAGTAGTGGACTTAGCACCTCTTTTGGAAAACTCTCTATTCAGAACTTCGGCTACCCCTTTTTGACATTTCAAATCCGGTTTCTCAGTCACGTGTTTGTTTCTCGATTTATAGCTTTTCTTTGATCCCTTAATGGTCTGAGTGGTCAGAATGTTAATATTTGTACCTTCCTCGTCTGCCTCTTTATTTCCTCTATATAATGCGTTGGCCATTTCTATTTCTATTTTTCTCTCAATTTCTAACCTTCTTTTCTCCTCCTTCGCTTAATAGCCCGGATATCCCTTTCCTTTTGCAATTTATCACGTCTTTATTTTCCACCTTCTTCCTTTTAGCACGTTTCTCTTCTTGATCCCTCTTCCTTCTATCCCGTTCCTCTTCTTCCTTCTTTATTATTTTTCTCGTGCTACCCTGTGCTCCTCTATAATCCATTTCTTTGCCTCTCTCCTTCAAATCCCAACTCCTTTGTTTAATTTCTTCTAAATTAGGCAATCATATTTCCATACTTCAGTTACAACATACAATAAAATGTCTTAAAGCAATAATAATCTATAGATCCAATATACTTTATAAAGTGTCATAAAACAAAAATCTATAGATCTACTTTACCGATTCACTCAGCTTCACCTCCATATCCATGTTACTTCCAAAAACAACAATTTCAGTGCTACTAGTCACTCTGAACAAATGATATGTCCAGTGTCAGTGGTAACTCTACGGTCAGTATATCGTCTGTTCTGCGAACACAGCTACCGTAAAGTATCCCTCGTTCTGCCAATACTTCCTGTATTCGAAATTACTTCACAACCGCGTTAGTCCAGTCACCAGTAGCATGAAACAGTCACACCGACTTGACCAAATCCGGTATTGAAAGTCTCCTACTACAGGCACCCCCAGCATCCAGAGTGACACCAACATAGCTACCTCCTACTCGGTTACCTCCGACACAGCTACCTCCTACACGGTTATCTCCGACACAGCTACCTCCGACACAGCTACCTCCTAAACCGCTAACTCCGACACAGCTACCTCAGACACTGCTACCTGCAACACAGCCACCTCAGACACAGCTACCTGCAACACAGCTACCTCAAACACAGCTACCTGCGACACAGCTACAGCCGCATCCAAATTATGATAAACGAGAGTCAAGAAGTTTGCTGAATATGATAAGATGGCTCTATAAGTTTGACGGGCCCCCACTGTGGCGGCTTCGTGTCTAGGGGGATTCAGGTCCGCCCCTTGACCACATATATTAACCAGCATTTGTACTCCGACGGAGTCTCATCTGGTTAATATAAACGACAGAATACCATGCTGGTTTTAGTATAAGAAGTCACAAACACTCTTGGTCAAATATTAATACAAGTTTAATAACATCACTGGGTATATCCATGGAAAAGATTACAGTTGACAACGTTTGTAGCTTTCATGCCATTCCAAGTCTGTCTTTCTCACTGTGCATATCTTCACCCAACCTTTCCATGACCATCTCGGTCCCCCTCAACTGTCAACTCTTCCTGTCTCTGCCCGTCACACACTGTCTTCTACTCTGACCTATCTCATGCCCACTGACCAAAAACTCCCTCGTGATCCCAGTTGACAAAACCGTCCACGTGAATTTGTGTTCACGCACTGTTTACATATTCTCGCTACATTTACGTCCAGTCATTCCTAAAACCATAACATCTGACCGTGACATCCAGTATATTGGCAAGTTACGCAGGTCACGGTTAAGAGGGTTCCACGCATTACTTAGCCGCCTTTGATACCCTAACTGGGTACACATTTGGAGTTGAGTAGACTCTTATCTTATCTTATCTTATCTTCTGTGCAGAAGATAGTTGCGTCCACAGACCATGACAGATGATCTGTTGGCAAGTGATGCAGCATTCACAGGCCACGGCTTTGTGGGTTCCACGCATTACCCAGCCGCCTAACTACATGTAGTGTTAGGTACCCATTCGGAGCGGGGTGACTCAGGGACGCCCTAGGCCCCGGGAACAAACCCTTGCCTTTTACACGGATTCAAACCCGTGTCCATCGGTACGACAGTCCAGTGCGCTGCCACTCGACCACTCGACATCCTTGGCCCCGGTAACAAATTCCTGCCTTCACGGAGATTCTAACTCGTGACCATTGGTACCGCAGCCGAGGCCGCATGCAAATCGACCCCCTTTGCACATGTTCTGCTCATAAGTGTTAATCTGTTATTTAAAATGTAGCCGAAAGAGATATAAATTATTATGTAAATTGTTTAATTGTTTTTCCGACTCGACACAAAAATAAAATGTGTGTATATTTTTTTCTTTTATATAAAGCAATTCTATACATTTTTTAAAATGTCTCCTTCAAGGAAATCAATTAGATTTCTTAAAACGATTATTTAAAAAAAAATTAGTTAAGTTTATTTAAAAAACAACATTATCATATATTCCGATCCTAGAGACACAAGAATTCCTACAACGTTAGAGGAGGGTCCTCGGTGTAAGTCAGACCCCTAGATTCTTATCACCCTAGACTATAGATACCTAGTTGCCACGCTATCTAACGCTGTAATCCTCTCAATGAACCAGCTACTCTCAGAGTAAGGCTTTTCTATTATTGTTAGGCTCTTTTCGGTCCGATGCTCCATATCTGTGAGATGCCAAATATCTGTGTGATGCCCGCTATCTCTTTGATGCCCAATTTATGTGTGATACCCACTATCTGTGTGATGCCCACTATTTGTGTGTTGCCAACTATATGTGTGATGCCCGATGTCTGTGTGATGCACACTATGTGTATGATGCTCCATATCTGTGAGATTCCCAATATCTGTGTGATGCCTACTATCTGTGTGATGCCTACTATCTGTGTGATGCCAACTATCTGTGTGATGCTCCCTATCTATGAAATTCCCAATATCTGTGTGATGCCAACTATCTGTGTGATGCTCCCTATCTATGAGATTCCCAATATCTGTGTGATGCCAACTATCTGTGTGATGCTCCCTATCTATGAGATTCCCAATATCTGCGTGATGCCAAATATCTGTGTGATGCTCCATATCTGTGAGATTCCCAATATCTGTGTGATGCCTACTATCTGTGTGATGCTCCCTATCTGTGTGATGCTCAATATCTAATAGATTCCCAATATCTGTGTGATGCCAACTATATGTGTAATGCTCCATATTTGTGAGATTCCCAATATCTGTGTGATGCCTACTATCTGTGTGGTGCTCCATATCTGTGAGATTCCCAATATCTGTGTGATGCCTACTATCTGTGTGATGCTCCCTATCTGTGTGATGCTCCCTATCTATGAGATTCCCAATATCTGTGTGATGCCAACTATATGTGTGATGCTCCATATTTGTGAGATTCCCAATATCTGCGTGATGCCAAATATCTGTGTGATGCTCGATATCTGTGATATTCCCAATATCTGTGTGATGCCTACTATCTGTGTGATGCCTACTATCTGTGTGATGCTCCCTATCTATGAGATTCCCAATATCTGTGTGATGCCAACTATCTGTGTGATGCTCCATATCTGTGAGATTCCCAATATCTGTGTGATGCCTACTATCTGTGTGATGCTCCATATCTATGAGATTCCCAATATCTGTGTGATGCCAACTATCTGTGTGATGCTCCATATCTGTGAGATTCCCAATATCTGTGTGATGCCTACTATCTGTGTGATGCCTACTATCTGTGTGATGCCAACTATCTGTGTGATGCTCCCTATCTATGAGATTCCCAATATCTGTGTGATGCCTACTATCTGTGTGATGCCTACTATCTGTGTGATGCTCCCTATCTATGATATTCCCAATATCTGTGTGATGCCAACTATCTGTGTGATGCTCCCTATCTATGAGATTCCCAATATCTGTGTGATGCCAACTATCTGTGTGATGCTCCATATCTGTGAGATTACCAATATCTGTGTGATGCCTACTATCTGTGTGATGCCTACTATCTGTGTGATGCCAACTATCTGTGTGATGCTCCCTATCTATGAGATTCCCAATATCTGTGTGATGCCAACTATCTGTGTGATGCTCCATATTTGTGAGATTCACAATATCTGTGTGATGCCAACTATCTGTGTGATGCTCCATATTTGTGAGATTCCCAATATCTGTGTGATGCCAACTATCTGTGTGATGCTCCATATCTGTGAGATTCACAATATCTGTGTGATGCCAACTATCTGTGTGATGCTCCATATTTGTGAGATTCCCAATATCTGTGTGATGCCAACTATCTGTGTGATGCTCCATATTTGTGAGATTCCCAATATCTGTGTGATGCCAACTATCTGTGTGATGCTCCCTATCTATGAGATTCCCAATATCTGTGTGATGCCAACTATCTGTGTGATGCTCCATATTTGTGAGATTCCCAATATCTGTGTGATGCTCCCTATCTGTGTATTGCTCCATATCTGTGTGATGCTCCATATCTGTGTGATGCTCCATATCTGTGTGATGCTCCATATCTGTGAGATTCCCAATATCTGTGTGATGCCAACTATTTGTGTGATGCTCCCTATCTGTGAGATTCCCAATATCTGTGTGATGCCACCTATCTGTGTGATACTCCCTATCTGTGTGATGCTCCCTATCTGTGTGATGCTCCATATCTGTGTGATGCTCCATATCTATGAGATTCCCAATATATGTGTGATGCCAACTATCTGTGTGATGCCAACTATCTGTGTGATGCCAACTATCTGTGTGATGCCAACTATCTGTGTGATGCCAACTATCTGTGTGATGCCAACTATCTGTGTGATGCCTACTATCTGTGTGATGCCAACTATCTGTGTGATGCTCCCTATCTGTGTGATGCTCCATATCTGTGTGATGCTCCATATCTATGAGATTCCCAATATATGTGTGATGCCAACTATCTGTGTGATGCCAACTATATGTGTGATGCTCCATATCTGTGAGATTCCCAATATCTGTGTGATGCCAACTATCTGTGTGATGCTCCATATCTGTGTGATGCCAACTATCTATGTGATGCCTAATATCTGTGTGATGCTCCATATCTGTGTGATGCCAACTATCTATGTGATGCCTACTATCTGTGTGATGCTCCATATCTGTGAGATTCCCAAAATTTGTGTGATGCCAACTATCTGTGTGATGCCAACTATCTGTGTGATGCCAACTATCTGTGTGATGCCAACTATCTGTGTGACGTTTGCAGACCGTTTATCTTATACTGCTATACAGATTCTTAGAGTATTGTTCACAGCATCTTCTTATTTTCTTATCTATACAGACGTTCCTTCTAAAGCAGAAGATAATTGCGTCCATAGACCATGACAGATGAACTTTTGACAAGTGACTGTTAGTTTGCCACTCATTGACGTGACAGTCATTAGCTTTCATCTAGATCTTTAGATTAAGTATTTATGCTTTGTTTAGTTTTCTCTTTGGGAATGAGTTTAATTCTGTAATTCTTTAAATAAAGTGGACAGGTCGATTTTTAAAAAAAACAATAAGAAAAAGGATAGTTTGCATAAATGTAATGCGTAACCTTTAATTGATAAATTAATTGGTGACATGAATGTTACAACTAATAGATTTAGCGAAAGGGGTGGAATGAAAGATGATATGCTTGCATTTTTCGGGGCGACTAACTCAATAACTTTATGATTACTTTTTTCATTTTATCAGACAAATTCGTATTCACCTCTTTCAATTTAGAACAGCGGCGTTGCTAGGCAACGATTTAACAACGTCGTTGATTGGGAAAAAAAACTATATTATTATTGAAGATTGTCACTCCTCAAAATGAAGTAAAAAGTAACATAAGCGAGAGCCATTCGCACCACTTTCATTTGATATTTCAACGAGTCGTCATTTAAAATTACGAAAAGTCATTTAATACTTTTTCAAACATATAACACTCTGGCTCAGAGAGTTGTTGAAATGAAAGTAAACACATTTCAATTTCAGACAATGCTTGATAACATTTCTCCATTGAACCTATCAGCAACTTTAATGGTAATTGCGTTGTTAGCATTCGGCATCCAACCCAGTCTCAGTTCGTGTGAGAACCGGTGTGAGCAGAGCAATCCTTCCTTGACCAATTTACGAAACTTTTGGACCAGGTCCTTTAATGGAGAAGGACAGCTAAGTAAGTGTTAACCCTGGGCATTCGGTGTGCTTTAGCTTTGTCTTAACTTGTCATTAGTGAGAAATTTGCTTGCTCCACTCACGTACTATGATGTGTATGGGAGGGGAAACGTTTTGGCCAAAGGGTTACAATGATCTATCTGTTGTTGACGGAGGAGCGATTTCCCAAAGTGTTCAGTAGTTACATTATGTAAAATAGTACTCAGTACCAACCAGTTCATATGAAAGACATAAAAAAGAGGGCAATTATGTTTAAGTAATATCAACACAAACATTTAAATTAACAAAACCTTTGGATGAGACGGGCTTGTGTCACTACATATACTTTCCCTTTTGTCTTAAGATGTCGCTGGTGATGTTAGAAGATCAGAGTGTAAAGTCCGAGTAGGAATCACTGTTCGTTTACATTCAAGGACGGTTCTACAATGAACTTTGTCAAGTTCAAGCTTAAACTGCTAATGAATCACTCTAGAGCAAACCAGTTACCAAAAAATAGTAGATGCAATGTAACTTCTGTATCGCAGTGGTCCCAAACCTTTTTATCGCCACGGACCCGTCCAAGTTTTATGTTACCGCAGCCCGCTAAGGGGGGGGGGTAGGGATTTTGGACGGGTATCGGCACTGATTGTTCAAACATATATTTTAGATTGTTTTTATTTGAAAATTTTTATTTTATTTTACTTAAACATGCCCATAACATAAATATAATTATACACAAACCTGAATTAAAAACGGTTTTATATTAAAACTTACTAGAAAGTTAAATTAAGGAGAACCCTGAGCTTATTTCTCCACATGGAGACGGATCCAGTTGGGATAATAATAAAAGACAATGACACCCGAAGTTGGCTTCTTTTGACTATTTTTTGGTTTCTGTCACTGCAGAAAACCCCGCTTTCCAGAGATAGGATCTCGTAAATGGAAATTGGGATTTAATTGCTTTAGTGGAAATCTCAGAGTATTCCGCCATGACTTTAATTCAGTAGACTAGAATAGTTGTTTTCTCAAAAGTAGTTGTAAGTACGACGTGATTTGCAATCTCGAGTAGTTGAACTTCTTCTTGCACAGAAATGTTAGATTCGCCTGGTTTATTGACATTTGGGAAACGAATCGTTTATTTACTAGTTCGTTTATTCTTTTCTGGTTGTGAAGTAGCCCTCAAAACTCATGTAGACGCTAAAACGGGTGATCATGCACCAACTGCGATAAAAAATTATCAGTTTCAGTATCGCCTACATGCCCGTTAATGTTTGAAACATATCCGAAATATCTCTGTTCACACTCAGACCCCACAACTCCAGTTTGGCTTAAAATGCAGCTACTTTGCCTACTTAAAAGATATTATCATTTTCCCCTAATTGAGTTTATTAAACTGGCTAAATAAATATATTACATAGGTTACATATGCGACCCATACTTTGTCACTGAAATGTGCTGCCAGCGGTGATGTCTTTTCTGAGAGAAATATTTTCTATGGCTCTCGTTATTCAATTACTCTGGTCAGCGATGTTCCTCTGAATAACCATCTTATTTCTGTGTACGAAAGAAAACATCTGTGCTCTGCGCCTGTCTCCTCACAAAGAATTTAATCAGGCATGAGTTAACGGCATGTGCTTTGATGTGGTTAATAACTCTAACAGCATCAATAATTACACTATTAATTCCGGTGACGTTTTCGGCTTGCCAACAATTCCGTGTGAATGATACAAAGCATTAATTCATTTTCACGGTCGAGAAAGCCAACATAAGGGCTCAAAAGTTGATTGTAGGGGGTTGTTTCGATCTGCGCTAATATTGATGCTCTTTTGACAGGGTGCCTCAAAATGTTGGTTACACGCCTTTGCCTTTGGTGTTTTAAAAGACGCACATGTCGATGGAAATAACACTGTAAATGAATTGTAAATAATGTAAGGTTCCTTCGGCAGCCGGGACCTTTGGATCCATGACCCAATACTGGATCGCAGCCCTAAGGTTGGGGACCACTGCGGTATGGGACTATTCCTCTCTCCCCACCCCACCCCACCCACCCACCCAAAAATGATACATTTAAACTGTACATCACTGTATAATATTCAATTTGAAAAGAGTACTTAAATTTAAATTATTAAATCCAGAAACACTAGAGGAACGAAGAACAAGGAGTATGGTAGTAATAATACATCAGGCAAACAATTGTATTTTGGAAATACAACAGAAAGATATTATAATATAACTATGGCTGGTAACGATTAATTTAAATTTAATTGTTTACTTTTTGAAAAATTAACGATTAATTTTAATGAATTACTCGTTAATTTCGATTAAAGCCAAAATTTAAAATTTATGACGTCATTAAACTGAAAATCTCAAGGAAAGTAACAAAACAGGTAATTGACATTTAATAAAAAAAAATTATATTTTGAACTAAATTTAAAAAAAAATTAAATCCACGTTGTTGTTTAAAACCAAGAAAACAAACGTTCTATCAAAATTTAAAACTCTATAAAAAATGCAAGACTCCACATAAACCATAGATGAGCGTAGCACACAATAACCTCCTGTATAAAAGTAACGTCTCCACAGATAAGATAACATGAGTAAAGTATGAAAAACGCTCAGGCGACGACTCAGAAAGAACCAAGAGAATGTTGGCTACTGTAACATTTGATTCAATGGTGGTAGAGACCAAACGTCAGTATCCTTATAAAGAACGTATCAGTCCTACTCAATATAATAACACGCATTCTTCGTTAGATCACGTACTTCTTAACGCCCAATGCGGACTGCGAGCTTTGTGTCCTTTCATTGGAAAGATGATCCTTAAGTAAAATTTACATTCATTATATTCTCATTGTTATTATTTGCAGTAATTGATAGAAGTATTTGGATTTAAAAGCCACTTGAGGAAATAAATATTTTGGGTTTTTTGGAACAACCTTGAAATAAAAGTCTGAGAGTCACATGACTGATGGTATCCACATGCTCATTTTTCATAAAGTTGCACCTTAAGAAAAACTATAAATTTTACTGATTTAATGAATCAATAAGATATCTGTAAAATATATTCTATTTGTCCATATTTTGTATAGATTTTTCAATACATGATTTTATTCTTAGGACTCAAAACCAAATGATATTAAAAAATACGAATATATATTTGAAAATTTGCCTTTGAGCACCAGGTAACAATATGACATATTAATATATATTTCCCTTTATATGTTTTTTTAAAAACATTTTCACATTGACTGTGCTATTTTTAATAACAGTCAAATTTCCCTTCGTTGATCTTTATCAATCCATAATCTTCAGACGTTTATAAGCGGTCATTAAAAGTAACAATATAAATTATTAATGCATTGCAATTTGTGTGAATGGCTTCAAACACAGACTTTCTTATTGAGGTGGGTCTAGAAAATTGAACGAACAAATGTTAAAAATTATATCTTCTTTGTAATTATGTGAATACTGATTTTTTTTTAAAAAGGACCTTTGACTTTGAAATACTTGGAAACTTTTAATAAACTATTCTATATAGTTTTTCTACTTCGTAAAAAATCTTAATACATGTATCAGCTTATTTTTAAAGCTCAGGCTTATTCACATTTTTTTCTTCTTTATATTTACAAATGTTAAAAATCCTATTCAAGTATAAAGTATGTACTCAATCATTGACATACTTCCAGAAACTAAAGTAAAAATGCTAACAAAGCTGTTTAAAGATATAAAAGGTATCCACAGTTACATTAATAAAGCAACAACTAATCTAGATAGAGAGTACTAAACAAATAAATTATAATTGCAAAAATGTGTTCCAAAACAAATAAAATCAAGCTCAGGGTTGATACCAAAATACTCGAAGATGGTTTGAAATAATTATCGAAGTTTCCTTTAAAATAAAGGGTTAACGAATAAGTTATTTAACTTTCCGGATAATTTACAATTTGAGACATGGGCGTCGCTAGGAATTTTTCCAGGGGGTGGGCAAAAAAAACCCCACTTTTTTATTTTAACTGACAATGCATACAGGTACAATTTTCAAATAAATTCAAGTTCAGTATAAAATAAGGGTCCAAAAAAAGACTTAGAAATTAATAAGACTTACACATTAGTGCTGTAATAGCTAAAATACAACATTTATTAATGCATTTAATAAATTAAAAACTTAAGTTCTCACGAGAAAATTGAATTTTACTGTGAAATAATATACATGTAGAAACTGCAGGATTACCAAGGATGGATATCAGAAATTTTTTTACAGGCTAAAAAAAAATTCGAAAAGTATACCAATCGCGGGATTCCGAAATGCCATTATTGAAAGATTTTTGGGCGTCTGCAGCATCTGACTTATCATTGGCATTGAGGACAACAGTACACGTTCAACAGCCAGACACAACTGAAGCAACTGTTCCTAATTTGATTGTCGCTGACACTTATTCATTTCCTAAATTGGATATTGGAAGGTATGTCTGGACATACGACCTTTCAAATAAGTTGAAATTGCAGCTGATTCGTGATTGTTGGACCATTGATAAAAATTATGATTTTAGAGCTGACAGTGAGGGAAACATAGTTTTTAGTTTTTATATATGCATGGTTATCAGACTGTTCACCGTGGCTTGTATACTCGCAAATGTTAATAGGTGCCTTTTGAAAATATTGCGTGTTGTTTCTGCAAAAAGTAACTCTATGAGTTCAGTGGGTATTTGTCATCAAACCATGTACACAATATAAAGATTTAAACGAAGATGCTCGTAGCAACCTGCAAAGCACATTATGGCAAAAAGTATCTGATGAAGATGCAAGCAATTTTATTTGCTTTTTTGGAAGCCAAAGCAGTTTCTATAGAATAGCAGTTAGACTCATAATTTAGAAGACATATTCAAGAAAATCGCTACAAACTGGGTCTCATCCTTTCTACAATCCTATTTTGCTGCATGTATGTTTAAACACTTCGTGGAACAGAATCAAATTCATTCTAGTAATTTGTATGAACTGTTAGAGTTTTGTGTTGAATCTGGAGATGAAGTTCTTGGTAATTGTTTGTCAATTGGTTCTTGTAGTGCTGAGTATGGTTCACCGACAAAACGGCCCCAGACAAAATGGCCCCGACAATTGGGCTCCGACATAACGGCCCCGACAAAACGGCCCTGGACTAATAAATGGATAAATAGTAAAATTTACAATCAAATATATTCGTATTTTTACTCACATATTCAGTGTCAGGTTTAGCTAACAATAAACAATAATAATAACACCACAAAAGTGAATTTAATAGCCTTCACGCGAAATGGCACCAATAACGGTTGTTTGTTGACAAGAAGCAATATAATAACATCACAAGAAATAATTTTACAATTTTTCCTTTTTTCAAGGGTGGAAAAGTTGACGAAAGCTTAAAATGCAAAAAAATAAATAAATAATGTTTTTGTTAAAAATGTTAACAATGTGTCTGGGGCCGTTCTTACCGGGGCCGTTATGTCGGGGCCGTTTTGTCTGGGGCCGTTTTGACGGGTAACTGCTGAGTGTATCTCGGCAACTACGCAAAATACTATAATCGAAATTTGTGGGTCTCTCTTGCGTGAAGACATTGTTCGTGAAGCAAATATTTCAGTTGCATTTTCTATACTTGTCGACGAGACAAATGACATTTCAGGCATTGAGCAGATGTCACTTGGTGTTAGATTTGTCAAAGAACAAAATGGGAACATGATGGTCACATAATATTTCATGGTATATATTCCAATTTTCAATAGAACAGCTGAAGGTTCAACCAACACCATAATTACTATTTCATTAGAATTTTGATTAAATAGGACAAAGCTTGTTGGTCAAGGATACTACGGTTGTTCTACAATGGCAGATAAAGAAGGAGGAGTCCAAGCAATAATTCAAAAATATCAAAAAGCAGTATTTGTACATTGCAGTTCACATAAACTAAATCTTGTTGTGAACGATTTAAATAATGTGAATGTTGTACGAAACACAATAGGAACAATTAAGTCAACTATAGTGTTTTTCAGAGAAAGTAATCAGCAAAGAAAACTTGTTCTAAATGTTCCTTTGCTAAGTGAAACTAGATGGTCACATACATATAAAAGATTGCGGATTTTTGCTGAAAATGTTACAGAAATTGTTCAACAACTGGAATATTTAGAACAAACAGTAATGTAATCAGTTATACTTGTAGATATAATTCTTTTTTATGTTTGATAAACGTAAACTGTCTTCCATGTAATAAACTTTCAGGAAATTTAGTTCAGTTTTATTGTAACAACTTTATTACATTTTTATGACAATTTGTTTTTTAAATGTAGGAGGGGTGCGGCCCCCCTTGCCCCCCCCGCCCTTCCCTACGCCCTCAAATTTTGAGAAATGACCATTTCATTCACATAACAATAAATGGATTATTTTTATGGAGGGCTGTATGTTATTGACGGCTTCGGGTGTCCGTGTCAAGGAAACCTTCAATGTTCTGAGTTCCTTGATTGGTACAGATAATTAAAAGGTTAAAGAAGCCCATTATCTTTGCTTAACACAAAAAAGTTAAGTTTAATGGCCATAATTGCATTCTCTTTAAAATCGGGGACTTTCAATGTATTTATTAAAATTATTATAATAATTTTCCATAATTTAAATTATTTTACTTTGTTGTAATGATCCTCACTATTTTTAAAGTAATTTAATCTTCAAATGCGTAGCTTAAAAAAAAATTCCAGTCAATACGAATATTCTTATTTGACGTTGCCTTGTTATTTTTCCACTCACAGGTATTTCTTTTGAGGATTTTCTCTTAAGCCTCGTCCAGGTCTCGGACTCCCAAACTGAAAATCAGCGAGGACTCCGGGCGGCAGTGCTGAGAACCGTCGGCAGGTATCAGAACTGTGTTATCGCTTGTGAGATGTAGTTCTCAAAGCGAGACGGGCTGTTCACAGGGGAGCGACGGACACCAGAAGCTCTGTGTGTAGTAGACAAAACATTATTAATTTTTTCGTAGTCTGGCGTTCCTTGATTTTATTTAGCACTTATAATTTCCGTTCATCTGCTCTTAAAAATTACAAAAATTGACGACACGGTTTCTTTACTTTATAATGTTTCTAAATTTCACGATTAATTTCTCAATTAATTGTTAAAAAATTAAACGTTTAGATTATTTTAAACGAGTAATGTAGAAAATTGTCTTACATGTTTTTAAAAAAGTTTTATAAAGAGATTTTCATAACGTACAACGTTGTAGGCTTGTATAGATTTGTTAAGATAGATGTATTATCAGCTTATCTACATCTATCTAAGACTTGCAACTGAAATTTTCAACTCGAATTTTAAATATAATTGTGATACCAGTCAAATGTAAGCAAGATAACTGTTACAGCTAATGTTAAAACTACAGGCACCAATTATTTGCTGCGAATTGTAAGCACCAATGATGATACATTTAAAATAATGTGTTTTTCATCTCCTCGACACTTCTAACTCATTGTATAAAATGTCTTTTGGTGGCATAAATTTAATGTTAACATGTTTTAAAAAGTTCTTCAGGTCAGTGTAGTGATGGACTTGACTATCTTATCTTATCTTATCTGTTTACAGACGCTCCTTCTATACAGAAGATTATTGCGTCCTACGCTTATCTATGGTTTGTGTTTAGTCCTGCATTTTATTAGAGATTTAAATGTTGATAAAGTGTTGGTTTTCCTGGATTCTTCAGGCAACCCATTCCACGCCCGAATTCCGGACGGGAAGAAGGAAAACGTGTATGTGTTTGTTCTTGCATACGGAATAAGAAAGGTGTTTTTATCCTTATGTCTATCTGAGGGTTGTACTAAGTTATCTTTGTGTTGTATTTCTAAATTAGAATTAATTGCTTTATGTATGATGACTACTTTGCTCTTGGTTCTTCTATCCTCTAGTGTTTCAAGGTTTAATGATTTAACTAATGGTGTTACTCTTGTCAGTTTCGAATATTCTCCAGTAATGAATCTGGCAGCTCTTTTTTGAATTTGTTCTAGTTTATCAAATATTAAATAAAACTTTTTGTACAAAAGTCTGTCATTTGTTATAGATTTATATGGAAACTTCGTTTGAATTTCATTTTGATATTTTCCCTTTTTTTGGGTTATAGACACCCATAACATTTTTTTTTAAAATAGTGGATATCCATGTGCTTGACTATTAAACCACAAACAGCGGCACACACTTTTAAATTTTACGACATAATGTAATATTACAAAGCATTGGGATTAAGACTTATGCTTTCTCTATAAAAGCACTAAGACATCACATTAATAAGTTCATCCATGTGATGACACACTGATTATTCGAAGATGATTCTTTGGTTAAAATATCCCACACTGAAGCAATCAGAGTACATGTTTATCAACACAGCTCTACCGAACAAAATGGCTCAACCACGAATAGATAATATATAATTCGCATGTTCCCACACACCAAGGGCTGCGGAAATTAACGATTAATTTCTCTATTAATCATTAAAAATTTGATACGATTAAAATTTTAGAAATATTTATTTATTTTTTAAACTTTATTAAAAAAATAATTAATAAACAATACAATAACCCATATCGCAGGATCTTTATCCCTGAGGAACATAGTACATCAGTCCATAGCAGTTAAACAAAAGTTCAAAATATTATTTTTCTATTTTTTCTGTCTTTTTTTTTAGACAAGGGAAATAATAAATTTAAAAAAAACAACTAATTACCGGTTTTTGTTACTTCCCTTGAGACGTTTGCCTTTAACCTAAATTAACGTTTAATTCATGAAATTAAACGTTATTTTTTTCAAAATTTTAATTATTAAATTTAAATTAATCGTTACCAGCCCTACACACACCACAATAAGGCACACCCAAAACCCTAGCATGACCACACACCAAAATGTTGTCATATCAACATAAGTCCGTTTATGTAAACGTTTCAGTTCAATAGCAATATTAATATAAGACAAACAATAAATTTCTACGTATTTATTTTGTCTAATAAAATCAAATGCAAATGCTCTTAAATGGTATTCTATATCATAAATTGTTTGAAATTCTAACTTATTTGATACTTTTATAGAATTGAATATTAAATATAACTTAAAATACAACAATGTCCAAATGTAAACGAAAGGAAAGTATAAAAAAAATAACACGAAATTCAAATAATATTACACGATGTTACAGGTTTGTTGGAGGTGTGGGTGCCGATATGGAAAGTGAGAGTGTACATGAGGCGTGTTGTTGGTGATGATAATTTGATGTATTAGAGGTCTAAGGAAACTTTAAAAACATGATAATGTTTATATGGTTACATTTTCAATAATAACTTATTGTAAATAAAAAAGACGAATAAAACATAGTGTTATTAATACATTAGATTGAATTGTTGGAGCTAGGGATGCCAAAAATTTAGATGGAAGAGCACACGGGACGTTGAAAATGTTGTTATTAATTATAACAAACATTTGTTGATACAAATTTTATAAATACTCGCATATATTTTAAAAAAAATTGTTAATAATAATTATATGTGAGTATGTTATTTGTACAATGAATGATAGTTTTTTAGTTTGGGATTGCAATACTGGTACTGGGGTGCGCATATGGTGCGTAAAAGACCCTGTTGACATGTAAATTTATTAACATTTGGTATATAATTTCGAATGAATGAATGGATGATAGCATGTATGCTGAGTAAAATAGAAGAAAGGAAAAGAAAGAAAGCAGAAGTGAATAACAGCCGCACCCGAGCACAGAAAAACAAGTCCCAGATGGAGTATGCAGATGCAAATAAGGACGTTAAGAGAAAGCATCAAGAGGGACAAGAAGGAATTTGTTGATAAACTTGCCAAAGAAGCAGAGGATGCAGCTCACCAGGGCAACATGAGGGAACTGTTCGATACCATTAAGACGCTATAGCAAGGTAGAGAGACTAGTGAAGGACAAAATGGGAAACAACATACCAAGTGAGGAGCAACAGAGAGGGAAATGGAAGGAGCACTTTGAAGAGCTCCTAAACAGGCATAAACTAAGGAATACACCAGATATCCAACCAGCCGACAATGACCTGCTAATTGCCTGCAATAGTCCCACCAAAGAAGAGATTAGCAGGGCCATTAAACAACTCACAAATGGAAAGACCGCAGAACCTGATGACATCCCAGCAGAGACACTGAAGGCGGACTTGGAAACCAGTAAGGAAATGCTACACCCTCTGTTTATGAAGATATGGAAGATGAGCAAGTTCCTTCCGATTGGAAAGAGGGATACATTATCAAGATCCCAAAGAAGGGGGATTTAAGCTCCTGCTCGAACTACTGAGGGATAACCCGGCTGTCCATCACAGGAAATGTTTTCAACTATGTACTACTTAACAGGATGAAAAACGATGTAGACCCTCTGTTGCGGGACCAACAAGCTGGCTTTTGCACCAACCAAATAGCGACACTGCGCATCATTCTAGAGCAGTCACTAGAGCGGAACTCGACGCTCAATGTCAACTTCGTTGACTATGAAAAAGCCTACGACAGTGTTGACAGGCAAACCCTGTGGAGATTGCTAAGGCATTACGGGGTACCACAGAATATTACGGATATAATCAGAAACATAAATGAAGGTATAAACTGCCGAGTCATCCATGGCCAGCAGGTGACAGATGCTTTCCAGGTGAATACTGGTGTGAGACAATGTTGCTTGCTGTCACCATTCCTGTTCCTGTTAGCCATTGACTGGGCGATGAAAACATCTACACAGCAGAAAAAGGGCATCCAATGGACCTTGTGGGATCAACTGGATGATCTTTACTTTGCTGATGATCTTGCCCTTCTTGCACATACCCAACAACAGTGCAGGAGAAAACAAACATTGTCGCAGGAACTTCTGCTATCATGGGTCTCAACATACACAAACGGAAGAGTAAAATCCACAAGGTTAATGCCGTCAGTACATCATCCATTATGCCTGAAGGAGAAGCCATTGAGGAGGTGGACAGTTTTGTTTACCTTAGCAGCGTGGTAGATAAACAATGTGGTACAGATGCTGACGTCAAAATAAGGATCGGAAAAGCAAGAGCAGCCTTCCAGCAACTCAATAATGTTTGGGTCTCCAACAACTTAGGCAGCAAGTTAAAAGTAAGGATTTTTAACGCTATGGTGAAACCTGTGCTGCTATATGGAGCCGAGACATGGAGACCAACGGCCGTAAACCTGACCAGAATCCAGTCCTTCATCAACAATTGTCTAAGAAGGATTCTCAGAATTAACTGGCCAGACAAAATCAGCATCCGGGAACTATGGTAGCGGACAAAACAGAAGCCCATTGAGGAAGAGATTCTCCACAAGCGGTGGAGGTGGATTGGTCATACACTAAGAAAACCTGCTTCTAACACAACAGAGCAAGCCCTGAAATGGAACCCACAGGGTAAGCAGAAAAGAGGCCGTCCAAGAAACACTTCGCACCGAGAATTGGAGGCAGACATCAAGAGATTTGGCCATGAATGGAAGATCCTGGAGAAGCTGGCCCAGAATAGAGATGCCTGGAGGTCTCTCGTAGTTGGCCTATGCCCTTGGAGGAATCGCAGACGCCGTCGATGATCGGTGAATGCCCCTCGTGGACAAAAAGGCAACAAATAAAAAAATATAATTTTGATAAAAATGAATTTGAAATATTTTTTTTAACAATAATAACAGGTTATAATTACATGAAATTGGTTAATTAAGGGGAAATTGTGGTGTAAATGGAGGCTGTTGTCTATTACAACAAATAACAGTAAAAACAAGTTTATATGAAGTGTATAAAATATTATAACATTGTTTACATTATCGATATTAGCTCAAGTCTCGACCAGCGCCACTAAAATTTATTACATCAGATTTGGCCCCACTGTGGACATGGCGGTCATAACAAATGTCAACACCATACTCTAGTGGGTGGACATAAGCCCCACTGCTGCCTGGACATGTACATGTTGTATACGTGTATTGTGTCCTACGATCACTCCCCTTGTACTTTTCTATCCAGTGTCCTACAGAGATCTGTTTAGGACATCCATGTGGATGTGATGCTATCAATATCAACTTGTCTCCAGCTCTCTTGTATTTTTTCTTTAATTTATTCAATAGATGACACCAGTGTCTCACCATCTTGTCCAGTTTCTCCAGTAAATCTACGTCACATGTCACATATGATATCAACCAAGACCTGTCTTCCTCAATGTCTGCCTTAACTACCGTCCAGCCATCAAGAGTGACTAGTGGACTATCTTGTCTATCATAGAACAGTCTACACGTGGTGTTTCTTGCCTCAAGGTCATCAAACACCACGTGTGTGGCCGTGTACATCCCTACCTGCCCCCACACTTTGCTGTGTGTCGCCGACTGTTGACACTTGTGACATGGACAAGTTCCCTTGTTATAGTTAATGTTTACATGCCTCACCATCCCAGTCCCTAGTCTCATGACGTCACTTCCTCTCTTGTCATAAAATGCATATGGTTCTTTGGTGTTTGGCCAAAACTCTGGTCTTTCTGTACTGGTCATTGTAACATCTACCCTGACAGTGAGGTCAGCTACAGCTTTGATGTACTCAACTAGAAGATTGTCATGGTTACCTTCAGGCAGGTGATTAATATTAAAATCGTTGACACGTATAAACTGTGTGTGACCTGGATTCTTCTTACAGCCAACAAGATGTTTGTGTAGATCTGCTTCTCCTCCTTCTGACATCTGGGTTTCATGTGTACCTGACAACGTCATCAAAGAAAGTGCATTTTAATTTATTTGTTTCACCTGTTTTTCTTATATTAACTTAGAATTCATTAAGTCTATTCTTTCATTTTAATAGATTCCAAGATTACATTCTTAATAATTTATAAGACAACAATTTATATAAGAAATATAATGTGTAAAGTGCAAATCTTAAGATTGACATTAATATGGAAGTAACTGGAACATATAATGTTGTATCAACAATAGAAACTATTTTAAATCATCTTTTGTATATTGTATATATATAAAATGTTTATCAACAAATAATTACCATAGAAAAGACTTGATTTATCTTTCTTATTACACCTGCCTGATTTGACATGTGTTTTTCTGTCTTGTGTTTTAAATTCAACTTCGATGTGATGTAGACAATTTTCTAACAAAATAGTTTTCTAAATAATTTATTTTGTATTAATAAGAATTAATGTATTACCACTTTCTCTCTCTCTCTCTCTCTCTCTCTCTCTATCTCTCTCTCTCACTTATTCTCTTTGTCAATCTCTCTCTATCTATCTTTGTTGAACTCTTTCTCCCTATCTTGATCCCGCTGTCGATGTTTCCATCTCGCTCTAACTTTCTCTGGTGATCGCAATATCTCTGTCTCTCTCTCTCCTTCTGCTTCTGCCTCTCTCTCTCATATTTTAACTGATTTTTAAAAAATCATTGAATGAAAAAAAATACGTATTGAAAAAAAAATATACGTTTAAAACTACTTGAATATTATTTACCATTGTTTTGGAATCTTTTTGGCTTTTCTGTTACCAGACCTGATTTAGTAAAAGCATTCTGAAAATTTTAAAAAAGTTTTTGAAAAAAAATAAATATAATTGAAACACAATTAGGGTAATTTGCATAAAATATATTGTAGATCCAATCTGTTATAACTATCGACTTTTTTAATACATAGGCACACGAGAAAAAGCCCGTGACATTATCATTAGTATTATTAAATTACGCTACCTAGTTGACTATATATGAAATACATAAACTGTCTAGTCAGTTGTAAACTATTATTATCATTTACAATTTCTTGAATAATTATTTTATTTTTTAAAAATGTGTGTAACTGTGCAATTATTGTTAGTCGTTTACTCAGTGAGATAAAATTAAAAATTAATAAAAACGTTGAATACGATCAAAAGATATCCACGTTAATGTTAGCTCGGGTATATCTTCTTTGTTATGATGATGAAACTCGTCTGTCGTCTGCAACGTATATTGTTTTATTTTAAATGGACGATGCGACGATTACAATACATAAGTACTAATTGTAACTAACGAATCTGATTACTTAACAAGTAAATCCTTATTTAAAACAACTAATCATATTAAGCAATGCAGTAATTTTAAAAATGTTTTAAAACTACAAGTACTTTTTTATCACGTTTTTATTAACTTGTTTTCGTATCTGTCTGTCTGTCCGCAATTTTTCTAATTTTCCAACGTAAAATTAAATCACTTCTGATGGTCCTAGAGAGCTCAAAAGTTTACCACAGATAGATCGTGGATAACTATGCATTATTTTAAAATTTCAGATTGATCGAATGTACCGCAATTAAATTATTGCATTTTTAGTTTATCTCTATATAAGCATCTATATCCGTCTGCTGTAGTTCAATTTCACGTGCCGACTTCACCCCGTGACCTCATCGCCGTTGGATGGGCGCTGATGAGGGGTTTGGTAAAATAAAAAGAGGTAAAAAAAGATTTTAAAAAACACGCTTTTATAAGGGGACTAAAAAGAAGAAACTAATTTAAAGCTTATAACTTCAAGTACTTTTATTTGGTATGACTAAAAACGTGGGGCGGGTGATTATGAGGTTTAACATATGCAGTTCACTCATTCTCTGATTTATAGATCTCTCTTTTGCCTTCTAAATTATAAATTTTTAACTTTTATACCCAGTGGCGTAGCTAGAACTTTTGCCGCCTGGGGCTTTCTCCAATTTGCCGCCGTTTTTAGGGGGCCGTTCATAAATGACGTCACGCAGCTGAAAAAAAAGGGGGGGGGGAGTCACTCGTTTGTGACGAGGGGGGTGTTTAAGAAATGTGGCGTCACGTCAAAACGCGCAACTTTAAATAAATTTCCACTTATATATTTGATTACTGACATTTTATTTAATGACGTTTATGTAAAACGCGTGTAACGATATCAGAATGCAGCGTTACACTAAAAGCATCTTTAAATGGCAACAATTTAATTTGAAACATGCTCTTTTTCAAACAGAAAATACGGCTATTATTGGGGGGGGGGTCAAAGCTTTGTGACGTCTTATTTAAGAAGGAATCTAAGTTTTTGTGACGACGTGGGACGAGGGGGGGGGGATGACAATCAGCCAAAATAGCGTGGCTTGTTTATGGATGGCCACTTAGTCAATTGTATTATGGTTTTTAAAAATTAATAAACATGAATAAATAATTGTAATTGAAACGAAGTAAAGGTTGGGGACATGTTTAACATTGCATTCCATATTTATGTAAGCAGTAATAAAAGAGGCCGCATAAGATTATATACCTATAAAAACACATTTATAAAAATACAAGATACTTTTTTAAAGGCCACAGGATAGTTACTGAGGTCGCAGCTGCCCCCCCCCCATGAAATAAAACATATTCCAAATTTACACCCCCGCCCCCCCAAAAAAAAACATTACCAATTACTATTGCTATTCTTTTATTTTGTATTTATAAATAATTTTTTTTTACAAATAAATAAAGGGTATACATTAGCAGTGGCATAACAACGGCCTGGTATTGGGGAAGTTGCCGAGGGCGCCGGCCTGCGCCAGTTCAAAAGAGCGCCGCTAAATCTCTAATTTTTAAAAAAAAATAATTTAAAAAGGCGCCAAACATAAATTACCCAAGGGTGTCAAAAACCGAGTCACGCCTCTGTACATTAGCATGTAAAAAATATTTACACATTTACTTTCCTAATTTTCATAATAGAAAAATCGTGTATTATGCTATCAAAATTAAAATTATTTGTATTTTCTTGTTCTATGGACAGTATTGCATGATTTTGTTGTCTTTAATCGCTCAATGTTGAACGAAGTTAATTTTTTTGGAGAAGCTCCTTTCACAACTAGCGACGCTGATAGCCATAGTTGAAAAAATTCATAGCAAAAATACAATCTTGGGTACCGAATTTTAGGTTCTATACTGTTGAATAAATTTTAATAGATCAAGGGTGCATTTCCCCCCGTTTTTCTAAAATAATGCCTCTTCTTGCAGTGTAGGTACAGCCATAAAAACCTGGATACTTTTCGTTCCATATTGAACTGTCAATGTCAATAAAGTAATTTATTTGATGTTCAAATGCTTCATTTAGTAGGTTACATGGTATTATATACGAATATTTTCTTGCAAGGATGAGACCTGTACTAGAATATGCATCTTCTGTATGGGACCCTTCCACCAAAGAAAACATTGATAAACTAGAACAAATTCAAAAAAGAGCTGCCAGATTCATTACTTGAGACTATTCAAAACTGACAAGAATAACACCATTAGTTAAATCATTAAACCTAGAAACACTAGAGGATAGAAGAACCAAGAGCAAAGTAGTAATCATACATAAAGCAATTAATTCTAATTTAGAAATACAACACAAAGATAACTTAATACAACCCTCAGATAGACATAAGGATAAAAACACCTTTCTTTATTCCGTATGCAAGAACAAACACATACAAGTTTTCCTTCTTCCCGTCCGGAATTCGGGCGTGGAATGGGTTGCCTGAAGAATCCAGGAAAACCAACACTTTATCAACATTTAAATCTCTAATAAAAATGCAGGACTAAACACAAACCATAGATAAGCGTAGGACGCAATAATCTTCTGCATAGAAGGAGCGTCTGTAAACAGATAAGATAAGATAAGGAAATGCAACTCATCAAAGCGTTATTTTATTTTATTTTAAATTTCCATCCATATGTCACGTGTGAATCACGAGTTGGATGACTGAGAGGTCACGTGAGTGAAAGCGCGGGAAGAAATTGGGTAGAAGGTTCAAGATTATTATCATAGTCATAAATCTTGGGGGTAATGGCAGATTGTGTGACTCAGGACTCCATGTTGTATAATCTCAAATTACATAGTATACATATTAAAGTTGTTTTATTGAAACCAATTCTTCAGAGGATTTTTGGATGCAAGGTTATGTATTGAGAGAACGCCTACAAGATATAGTAATAAGTAAAACATCACAAAGATGTTACACCATGGATAAAAACATTTCTCGTTCTACTTCTTGTTCTAAAGATAGAACTACGTCTTCTGAATTTTCCCTACTCATATTTTTCTCCTTCTAACTAGGCGTTCAGTTGATATATCCATCTCTTCACAAATTGTTTGGCTGATATAACAGCATTTTGTATTAGAACATACCTTTGTTCCATGCAATGGCTTTGCATTAATTTTAAAAAAATACGGGTTCCCATTAATTGAGATAACATAGAAGAGAAAAACATTGAATTGAATTGAGTAAAATTCCATCTGATCTCGTTTTCTTAGTTACTTCTTCAGATGTCAATTTTTACAAGACGCTTGAAAGTTTAAAGTATGTCTTTTACGAAATTATTATGCCTCTTGTGGTGTTTATTAACAGAGAAATTTAAATATTTACATATTCTTGTCATAAATGTTAATAATTTTCCATAAATAGAGGAATTCAGATTATGTACACATTACTATTACTTTACTTTAATTGGATAGGCTTAACATGTTTAATAAATAACCGTATTTTAATTTAAAAAAACAAACAAATTATTTGTGCTACTTTAATGCAATAAAAACAAAATAAATTTAATTTTTAATAAGTGCCTTACAATAATTTACTGAAAACTGAAACAGTAATATAAATTACTACTTGCAAGTTAAATACAATATTTGAACCACCATGCCTTGTAAGTATTTTTTCGGGCATCATTCTGCGAATGTCGAAATTCCAAGTAAAAACTGTCGTGGCGATATTAAAAGCACACATTATTCGGCCCTGCGGTGATGTGTTTTTTGGGTAGTATTCTTATAAAAGCGTCATCTGTGTCTTATACCACTTAGTTTTCCAAACAAATGGATACGTTTTTTGAGACATTAAAACTTTTTGAACGGTTTTTCGCTATGTAAATAAACAAATGTTGTGCGAATCCGTTAATTAAGACTCGAAAATACGAATATTTTTGTTTCACCTTGGTTTTCCACCTTCAAAAGAAAAAGGGCGGTTGTCGGAAATGGCTGTACTTTTCAAATGCCCACAAATGCCGCCCTTAAATGAGTGCTGCAAAATAACTATTTTGCAATCAAAATGTAAGGAAAACATTTTTTGTTTGTTTCTTTTTAAGTTTTATTTGTTGGGGCTGGGGTTGGTTTCATCAACATAACTGAAGCTGACATACCGGTTATATTTAGCAATGCCATCTCATATTTAACACTCAAATAAAAACGTTATAATACCAGACACAGAATTATCTTTAAGACATAAGTGTTACTCTTTTTCATTACATTTTACAATAAAAGAACATTCTTACACTTTAAAAAAATTTTTATTATCAAATAATATAAATGATATTATTTTTTTGTTTTTTCAATGCAACTTAAAACTACTTCCCAAAAGTTAGGAAGATAATTAAAAGAGATCATTTGATGTTTTGTAAATATAAAAAGTGTAAAATAGCTTATGAGCTACTTAACATACTTACCCCCATAACACCTGTTCTCGTGTAAAAACTGGCTGATTGACATATATGTAATATGTTATTGTAATGTAGAGTTTCAAGTAATATTTTCTTAAGTTAACTTTTAGTATTTTATAATATTTAAAAATAATATATAACTATTATACAAATAAAAAGAAAATGTTATATTTGACTAATTTTTTGTATCATTAAATAATTTTATTTTGATAGAAACAATGGGGACTTCACTGGACTGCCTTTTACAAAAGATAAAATAATAAATTGTTTGATAAGAATAAGCATAAACAATCGTTATCACAATTGTTTGAAGCGATCGAGTCCATTGTCTTATGTACAATTAAAGTTAAGGGAACATAAAAAAAAATTAAAACACATATCGTTACACTGTATAATTAGATATTAAAATTGTATTGAAATAAATCAGACACGAGAAATTGAAAAATAATGTTTGATGTATGACTACTTAGTCATTTACTAGACCACATTCGATATCTCAACCATATCTCAATATGTTACACGTAATTTATTCTGATGATCATTTTGGGTTTTCCCAAACAGAAAGATTTTAAGGTAACCAACTCAGCTGATTTGCTTTATTAGCATGGAACATGGACTATGCATTTTAAATTGAGAATAAAATATCATGGGTTTTCAAAATCATTCAAATTATAAGCTTGAATAAAGCCAATCAATCGATCCAGGAAGAGTTTTAAAAAAAGAAGGAAAAAAAGAAAAATTAAAGAAAAGAAAAGAAAAGTAAAAAGTCTCACATGCACATTTTTAAGCACCACTGCATAGGTCTAATTCTCTGCTCATATTATTAGTAAAACATTTTATTCATTCACCGTGTTGTGGTTCACTTAATTATGTGACCCCTTTAAGATCCTGCATTTACTAAATAATGTACGCACACATTTATCTTACATCTCATGACTTATCTTTAAAGACTTATAGATAAGAATGCAGAAGATTATTACACGTTACGTTCTGTTATTGCACATAATAAATTGATTTTGCTTATTGCATGGGATCTTTATTGGTATATACATTTTTTAAAACAAAATTAGTTTAATTATAAACCGTTCTGTCAAGAACGTATTGACAAGTGACGCTGCTATTAAGGGCCAAGCATTTTTCCTAGGCTAATTTGTTTCCCTAACTAGTATCAGTTACATAAGGAGCTGGGTGAACTTAGAGACACTCTTTTACCCGGGAACAAATCCCTGCCTTCACTGAGATTCGAACCTGTCGCCATCGGTACGCCAGTCGAGCGCGCGTGCCACTTGATCACTGTGTCCACTAGATTATTATATTTTTTACCTCTATCTATTTTATCTGACTAAAAGGTTAATTTTAATATAAAAACGATACATCTCCTAGATTAAATACACGCTGCTCCCTCAGTTATATTTCAAATTGCTTATACTCTAGTGTATTTGTGTACCATAAGCTATCTTGTCTTATCAGCTACAGACATTCCTTCTATACAGAAGTTTCTTGCGACCAACGCTTATTCATAATTTATTTCTAGTTTTGCATTTTATTAGAGTTTTAATTGTAAATAGAGGCAATTCCGACAAACCAAACCACATCTGAATTACAGACGGGTAGAAAAAATAATTTATATTTGTTTGTTCTTGCACTCGGAATTTTTTTAATTAAAAAAAGTGTGGTTTTTTAAAATCTAAGTGTCAATCAAAGCGATTTTATAGCATTATATTTGTTGTATTTCGAAAAGAGAAGTAATTGCCGTATTTATTATTAATAAATTGCATTCATTTTACGATGCTATAATAAATAATGGATCTTGGTTTCATTTCAATACACATTAATTTTATAAGCAAGAAAACCTACATAATGTCAAGACACATGAAACCAAGAAATGGATTGCCTCAAAGTTAAATAATATTGGAGATATAGTTTTATTAAATTACACCGACGCTTCTCAAACGTATTAGTATGGCGGTCCGGCAGCAATAATTATAATGCTACAAGCACGGTGAACTATTTTATCTGCACATTCGAGGTAGTGAAATGTAAATTATTTTTACTTGTTTCATTTTATGTGCTTATTGCTAAAAAAAACCCACATATTTCATAGGGTTAGTATTAATGGTTGCACATGGAGGATCACAATTATATTTTTATGTCCTTAGACTTTTTACTATTGAGGACAGGCAGTATTTTTTCTAGGGCTACGGAAATTACCGATTAATTTTTCGATTAATCGTTAAAAATTTAACGATTCAATTATTTTTAACGATTATCGACCCATCACTTGCAAATGATTGGATTCAAAAAGTAAAAAAAAATTTTTTTTACAAATAGTGGTCGATAAATAATACATTTCCTGACGATTACACGAACAATTTGGTTTTAAAATATTGACTGACGGGAATGTTCAAATGTTGATAAAGTTCGAATACCATTTTTCTAAGCCTTTGCTTAATTTTTAAACCAAATGAAAAGCGTATGGCAGTTAGTGAGTCTGACTCAGAGACAGAAAATGACGACAGCTCTCCTGATGAATTACTGCGTTTGAAAATAATAATAATACTAATAAATTGATTATTTATATAGCATTGTATCACAGTTAGGAACTGGGCTCAATACGGGCTTGTATAGGTAGCCAATGAAGTGAGTGAGTAAAGTAGCGGAGTAACACGGTCATGTTTTTTTTTGCCTTAAGAACCAGCCTAGCAGCTGAATTTTGAACTTTCTGTAGTCTGTCAATGCATTTTTGTGGTGCACCTGACAGAAGAGAGTTGCAATAATAAAAGCGAGCCAGAACAAGAGCACAGACTAGAGTTTTTGTTGCACTAACTGTTAAGTATTGACGGATTGAGCTGAGCTAACGGAAGGCGGTGTAGGCAGAGCGACAGATGTGATTAATGCAGTTGTTGATAGACATTTTGTCAGAAATAATAAAGCCAAGCTTCCTAGTCGATGTTGTAAACAGTATATCCGAACTGGCTACCTGAATAGAATTCGGAAGAGACAAAGTACTGCGTGATATATTGTTGCAAAATAGAAGTGCTTCAGTCATCATTCAGCTTGAGTTTGCTGAACGTCATCCAAGACTTTACCTCACCAATGCACTCTTGCATCTATCTGGACAGTGGAGTCAGTAATAGAGGGATCAGTGTGACTATATAGCTGAATATCATCTGCAAAACATTAGCTTTTCACTGAATGCTTTTGGAGCATTAAAAGTAGTAGCTTTGTATACAGTACAAAAAGTACCGGACCCAAAACGGAGCCCTAAAGCACACCATAAACCAAGTCAGCTTTGTGAGAGATACAGCCATCTACTGATACCACCTGTGATCTGTTAGATAAGTATGATTGAAACCAAGCCAGAACTGAGCAAGAAATTCCAAAATAATTTTGCAGGGGTTTTAGCAGTATTTGATGGTCAACTTTGTCAAAGGCTGCACTAAGATCTAAGAGGACCAAAATAAGAAATTTTCCCATTGTCCAGTGCGAGTAGTAGATTATTTGTTACCTTCAAAAGTGTTGTCTCTGTGCTGTGAGAAGGTCTGTAGTCCGACTGATTTGGACTTAGGAGAATGTGGTCATTAAGATAATCAAAAATTTGTTTTAAGACTAGTTTTTCAATGACGTTCGACAAAAATGAAATATTAGACACAGGGCGAAGTTGTTTAAATTGTTTTGATCTAACCCTTGTTTTTTTAAGCAAGGGTTTTATAATAGCAGATTTACACAATGAGGGAAAGGTGCAAGTTAATAAATTCGTGACTCGATTGAGAACAATGACACATGTAATGCACATCGAATATCCATACTGTGTCTAATTTGACTTTATAAGGCTCATTCTTGAAAAAAACATTCTCAGGTAAGATGACGCAAATAGAAAATGAAACTTGAGAGTAATGTCGGGATATACTGCACACAAGTTAATTCAACTAGATGCAAGAGATTTCATAGCTCCTAAATTAAATTTAAATTACAATCCGCAGCTAACTCCAGAAATATGTTTTTTTTTCTTCAAATTTATAGACGAAACAATCTACGATGCAATGAATGTATTGCGTTTCCATCCTATGCGTTTCTGTGGACCATCTTATGTTGGATTATATTAGAACTAGAGAAGAGCGATACATTTTTGTCAACTGCTCAATTATATTTAATTTTTAAAATTATTTTGTATTATTATTATTTTTTAAAGAGATGAAACAGCAATTTCTTTATCTGCGTTATTAATAGTTGTTGATATATTGTGAAACATTCAGAAACAAACTGCTGATGCTGTACTCTACCATACTTCTGCCTTTCGTATCTGTACATCCTTTTAATCTGCCACTGCAATGTCACCATTCCTTGCATGGGGCTATTGAACTCATTAAAAATCGCAAAGATATCAGCTAAGTAAAACCAATCTCGCTGTTCAATTTTCATTTCAAAATATTTTAGACGAAACCATTTTTTCCTCCTGTAGGTATTGGTAAAACTCATTCCGCAATACAAGAATTCTTGACAGTACTTTGCTCGAGACAACCAAAGGACATCAGCACGCAGTAAGAGCTGCGCTCATTCTGTCACATAATGCAGCAAATAATCTTGAATTTAATGCATTTACCTTGACATGGTACACAATTTTGACAACTTCACAGAGTACGTTAAAAGGTTCATTTGACATTTGCTTGAAGGCTAAACGTTCACGGTGAATAAAACATTGGGTTCTTTTTGGTATTTTCTTTTCCATCTATAAACTAGGTATTATATATTTTTAGTATGACTAAATTATCTCTATTATTATTATTATTTTTGCAATATTTTAAAGAAAATGTCACATTTTACTTTAAAAAAAAACAACTTTACACAGGAGTGCAAATCTATCGTGTAAGTTTTTGCAGTAGATTGAAATAAATTAATAATCAAAATTTGGGGCATCTCCTTCATCCACCATAATTTTCTTCTATGACTACACTTTGGTTTAAACGTACACTACTGTTACCAACAGGCTGATACTTATTTAACGTAAGATGTTTCCTTTTATGTGGTGTTTCAAATTTATTATAGGTCTGTTATTAATATTTGCAAATGGAGAATTATAAATATATTTTTATTGCTTTTCTTGATACCTGCTGCGGACTTGAGGTTGATGTCAAATTTACCGGCACCTGTCCGCGGACAACCTCTTTGAGTAGCACTGATGTATACTACTTGTTGATGGGTAAACCTGCTTGTTACACACTTGTAATTTCAAGTTCCCGTATTAAATGGATTTAAACATCAAGCTTGAGTTGAAGTTATTTCTAGTGAATCTTATCTGTAGACACATAGCGTTATAATGAAGCAATCTTTAAACTTTAATCTTTAATACCATCAAGGGATTACAGTATATTCACATTTTAAAGGTAACCAATTAAATCAATCAAATTTAATTTGAATTAAATGACAGATGATCTGGCAAGTTATGCAGCGTTTACAGGCCACGGGTTTGTGGATTCCACGCATTACCCAGCCGCCTAACTAGTTTTAGGTACACATTCGGAGCTGGGTGACTCAGGGACGCCCTAGGCCCCGGGAACAAATCCTTGCCTTCACATGGATTCAAACCCCAGACCATCGGTATGCCAGTCGAGCGACATACAAATCGAGATTATCACTTTTATTCAAATATCTGCAACATACAGATGTTTGACGTTTTTATTTATTGGAAGAAGGCCAAATACATGCTCCAATCGTCACGTTAGACGTTTCTACCTTATGCTCTTTTATTCATGTGACAATTGCAATGACATATTTCATTTTATTGTAAATAAAGTTAAACAACAAATAAAAAAAAATTACAAGCTCTAAAAAGTGTTTAAATTAATGCAAAAAGTTATTGTTTCATAATTTTAAAAAATAAAGAGCTCCTTGACATTTAATAATAAAATATTGGAACCGAAAAGTTCTAAGTAATTTTTTAAAAATTCAATATGGCTCTAACAGAAAGCCTTTAAGAGTTTAAATTGCTAGGTTGTTACACGGTATTTATATTTACTATATTTACTTTATGTGTATCAAATATTAAGATTATAACTTGTATTTAAAGTAAAATGTGAACCTATAATAACAGTAATTATAATTTTAAAATCAAAATTAATACACAATATTGCTTAATAACATTTGTAGTATATATTTAATCGTTAAATAAAATTGAACTTTACCAATTGCTCCGTTGTATTTTGAAGGTTCTTTGGCTTTACAATAAAAAATATCGAATACACTAAATTCATGGCGATGAACATGGACTAATGTTTTTTTAGTTATTTAATATTTTTTAAAAAATAATAAAAACGTTAAAAAAATTATTTTGAAAAAAGCACTGTAAGTGTACCAAAGCATGAAGGCTACATTATTTTGCAAGACATTCAATGTAACCTGAAAGACATGTTGTTCTTCCTCTTCAAGTTCGACACGCTTGGTCTACATTCTGTAATTTGTACTAGAACATGACGGTACGCTTGGTCGACATTCTGTAGTTTGTAACTAGACCATGACAACATCTCAGCCTGCCGAGCGGTCCTCAAACCTTTTATCACTGCGGGATTTTAAACTTGTAATAAGTTTGTTATGGTCTAGTCATGGGCTCGGTGGTGGGAAGTTTTTTTAATTTATATTCTAAATGGTTTTAATTAAATAATTTTAATTGTTTTGAAAGTGTATTCAAAATTAAATGCAGTTAGCCTATATTATTATGAATATAAAATGATTCAAAATAAATTTTTAATTCACTAGAAATGTAAGTCAATGAGAATTCTGAGCTTTTTTCTTAACATTGATACGGTTTAACCTGGGTCTAATAGAGGACAATGACCTCAGAAGGGAGAGACAAAATATCAATATTTTACTCCATGACTTTAATCAAGAATAACTGTAGAATTGTCTTGAACGTGGTTTTTCGGTTATTGTCATTTTTAGCGATTTAATTTTTTCCTAACACAGACATACTAAATTCGCTTGATTTGTAGAAAAATCATGGGACGGGGATACATTCCTTACCCTTTCGTGGGTCTTTTATGGTTAGGCGTAGAGCTTAAACTCTTTTTTAAAAGCAAAGCAAGTGATCTTGCATTGGGAGAAAAAATGCTGAATAGTCAGTCTGAAAAAACTGGGAAAAAGATTGCTCAGGGCAAATCTCGACTTACAGAACCGCCGTTTGAAGCTTCTCAAAAATTCGTCCGTTTGCGCAATGTACCCACATCTACAATTCGGCTTTAAACGCTTCTTTTTGGTCTGCTTTTTAATCAAGGGATGTTTTCCGCTGAGTGAACAACCTATGTAACTTCTTTGAGCTGGTTGAATAGGTCTCATATTTAAACCAGTTTTTTTAACCCATACATAGTCGGTGAAATTTGCCAGTTGTAACTCATTTTCTAAAAAGTAATATTAGCATTGTCTATCGTTATTCAACTTCTATGGTATTCAATTTTCTCTTGACCATCTTATCTCTGTGTACAATAAAAGACATTCGTCTGTGTCAGAATTCTCTTAAAGCTTCTCCACATGCACAAGATTATGACTTGTGTCTTGATGTCAGTGGCGTAGCGAGGGGGGCAAGGGGGGGGGGCAAATGCCCCGGGTGGCACTTTGCCAGGAGCGGCAAATTCCTAGTCGTTAATTAGCTAAATGTTAAAACGTGAAAATAAATGTTAATAAAATGAAATAAAAGCCAGATAAAAAAAATTAAACAAAATGAAGAACTATGTTAAAATATGAGATCGTTTATAATGCCAAATCTTCAAACTCCATTATATATCTAAAGTCTTCTGATACTAATGCTACTGAGCTCGAAAGCATAGGGGCTGACAGTATGACAATAATGTGCTGGTATATATAATTGATTCAAGTTTGATTTTAACGAAAGTGAACTACTGGAAAAAATTGTTGCCGTATTTATATGGCTTATTACAATTTTATTGTCTTTTGTTTTGTGGCATAAACAACAAAATGGAAACAATTGCTTATCTAGTGGAATTAAAACTTGGCACAAATAAATACAAAATTTGAGGATGGGGGGGGGAGGCGGAAAATTCCTCGTTGTTAATAAAAAAATGTTAAAATGTGAATGTAAATTTTAATAAAATAAAAGCCAAAATAAGTACTCAATAAGTACTAAACATTACCAAAGTTTTTTGCAAATGGAAGGAATCAGAAATTGGATAAAAATGAATAGACTATTAATAAAGACCGACATTAGTTGTTGTAAAAGAGAAAACAAAGTGGCAAGAAGTTCTTGTTAGAAAATTCGACATTATTAAATCCTGGCGAAATTGAATGTGACTTTTTGAGGTCATAGAGAGGGCAATACTGTTGCAAATAAAGGCAGTATTATGGAACTAATGCATTAGCTTGCAAAGTACGTTCGAGCACTCCGAAAACATAGTGGGAAAAGGGGTAAAAATTTTGTAATCTAAAATTCAAACTGAGCTCATAGCAATGTTAACAGATACAGTTCACAAAAAATCATCTTTCTTCAATAACAAGATAACAAATATTGTTCCATTGCATTTGATAGCTCTTCATATATTTGACATAAGGATCAAACAAGTCCAGTTGTGTGATATGTAAAGATTGAAAATCAAAAAGTTGACGATGTAGAATCTTTCAAAGATTTCATTGAAGCAAAAGTTAATCTGCATACGACATTTCTGAAATGATTTTGAATAAATGATGATCTTAAAATAATGGACTGCACAGGCTCAAGGTGTGTTAATACTTCTTAAGGGCTGGAAAGTATACAAGAGTTCATCAAAGGTTCAAAAACGTAAAATCTCATGTCAAACTCATTCAAACAGTTAAACCTAATTTGTTAACTTGATACTCCAACTGAAACGAATTCTCCAACTATTTTAGTACACTTGAGCGTTGTTACGCATTCTTTTCAAAGTCCATACACTGTTGGAAACACCTAATTGCTTCTAAAAGCAAGGCATTCAGACTGGTTGTAAGCTATAGCACTGAAAGATGCAGACAAAAATCTCAACACACGAACTGTCGCAGGATCTTTGCTAGTCACAATGAAATCTCTTTATTTTCAAAGTTACATTTTAAAAAATGCCCAACATTCTTTACAAACGCATAGTGCTCAACAAAAAAAAATTCTAACAGGTGCTACTCACAGAGAATTTAATGGAATGGAATACTTAAGGGATGCTTTGACATTTGATAAAAATGTATGTGGAGACTTCATCATTTTAATCGAACCTTCCAATCAAAGAACAAGAGAGCAAATTTTTGGTGATCGAAGCAAATATGTATGTATCTTTGTAATTTAGAATAACATTTAAGAAGAAATTTGGTTTCTTCATAAGATGAGATTAGTGTATAAATTCGTGTGAAGCTTTGGCAGTTATATAGAATTTAGAAACATACATGATTTTCGTACACCAGCTAATCTACTGGACTTTGAAATTTTTTCTTCAAATTAGAGTATTCAAAATATCCCACATGACATAGTCAGGCAAGGAATAATTTAACCCCATGAATAGAGAAACAAAATTAATTTAAGACTAGGTGGTTTATTTAAGTTTCTAAAGATATTTAGGCTCGAAGTTACTCTGCCTAAAATAATATAATTAATTCGAACATTGCTTACAACTGTCTTAAGTAATACTAGGTGTTCAAAAGGCTTCTCTATAATTATTTTAAGAAAAAATTAATGACGATCAATTACTAATACACCAGCATTGTCTAATATATTGCTATTTTGGCTATTGAGCATGCCATGGCTGAAAACCTTAAAACATGAAAGATTGACCCATGAGGAAAAACATAAAACTTTAATTTCATTAAAGAAATTAAGCCTTTCTTTTAACATAAAATTATAAAGTGTTATTATTATTACTTTCTAATTATTTTATATTTACTTTATAGCGTTAACTTATTTTTCGGGAAGGGGGGGGGGCGGCAAATTTGGTTTCTGCCCCGGCGACACATACCCACGCTACGCCGCTGCTTGATGTGTTAAATAAGTTTAATAAATTATATATCCATTTAGTGACCTACACTGTTCTACTACTGTGATGTTGGTTGTCAAAGATAGTGAACATAGAAAATTCTAACAAGGAGATAAAAATACCACACATAAACAAGTAGGTACATTTTTGTCGATATCTGTAAAAAGCGTACCACGGTGTTGTATCAAATTTTAATTTTGTCTCAATGCCTTCGGTTATATCCTAACGGTTTATGTCACAGTGCTAACAAACAAAGACATATGTGCTATGTCTTTAACAGCAGTCTCTAATAGAGGTGTCACAGTGCTAACAAACATGACCACATGCTAGGCTAGGAGACGCAACCTCACTGCCAGTTACATGTTTCATCATCGGTAACTAATCAGTTACCTATTGCACTTAGTTAATAGCTGCAAACATTGATTACTTTATTACCTTAAGACCAAGAAACGTTTAGTAACATCTGCGCCTTTTGTATGTGTTCCTTTTCAGTAACTGAGGCTATGACCCCGATAATGCACCTGTGTGCACTCATTTAACACAAAAATCCATGCTTTGCTCGCCACATGAGCAAAGGCGGTAATACGCTAAACTTTTTGTTTGCTCTTTAACGCTCACTACATGACGTAATAATATTAATGTAGGACATACGAGAGACCGTTCGTTTATCCATCTAAAACCTGTAGTTGTTAAAGTGTTTTTAAGATATTTTCAAATAAAGTAATAAAAACCATCTTCACCACATTTTAAGCTTATCTGTGTTACACTTTATGTTGTCATTAGCGAATTGTGTTTGCTTTCTTGGAAAAACTGTCTAGCTTGTCAGCATAGTAGACAAGCAGGGTGGGACGGATGAATGCTGATGTCAGAGTAAGTGTTCGAAACACAAGGACAGCCTAATAACAACTAAATCATTGGTATATTTACAATGACTCTTTAACTGTATCTATAGCTCCGTCAGTAATGCCTTAGGTGTAGCTTGCAACGTCTATGTGAGCAGCAAGTTTGTGAAAGAGTCCAAAATATGAACATTAACTTCACCATATCAGACGGAGCTTACACTATGCGGATTCATGAACCGGCTTTAACAGGCTAGAGCGAGAACGGTTTGAACGTTCGGGTAATAATGAAGAGAAGTGTTACGTTTTTCAATTGAATATTTTACGCCTAGGTCCTTTCGCTGCTATATGTTTTGTGGCATAAATACAACGAATAATCAAAGTTGTTGACGTCTAATTAATTTAATAACGGAAAGAAATATATCAAAAAAAATAGTTTCTTAGCAAATGATAGGAATGTAGTTTTAAAATACAGAATACAGGTTGCTAATGAAATAAAAAGGTTTGTATATATATTTTTTAAAAAATGGTTTGAAAATAATGGAAATGATATTGTTAGAATTTCGAATTCAGAAAGACTAGTATCTATTTTTTTTAAATAAATAGAAATAGACAGAAGTCCATACTGTTTGGAAAATAAGCATCACTCTGCAGTTCTGACCTTGTGTGTGCATGTCTGTGTTTGTGTGTAGGATGTTGACTAAATAAGAGGAACTGATTTTCAAATCACGTTTATTTTTTTATCATATTAGGTGTTTATAATTGAGAATCTTCAGCGTCTACACAATCCAAACCTGTCGTTGCGAATATGAGCTTATATTGGATCTCATGTGACCCGGTTTTAGCTATCAGAACAAAATACAGAATCTTTAAAGATAAAACCTATCAAGGTATTTTTTAACACTTTCCTAGTCTTTATAATACAGTTAGCTCACAATCTTCATATAATTCCGCTTAGAAAGCTTTTGGCCTATAGAGATATTTTTCATCAACTAAAATACGGCTCCGCTATTCTTGTAAATCCATTTATGACAAACATAATCAAAGACAGTTCCAAGCTTGCTATGAACATTTTGAAAGAAAACGTATCTGCCAAAATGCTACATTTTAGGAGTTACAGGAAGATCAGGGTTTGGTGATTATACACAAGTCACAATCTATTATGGATTTCTGACAGCTAGTTGCTTACGTATATCTATTTTCAGTACAACCTACAGCTAAGAATGTGTGTCCTCAGCTACAAAAGTGATAAAATCTAAGCATCGGGAAATAAAACAGTAACCAGTATTTGATAGAGATCATACACAACCCAACTACTAGATGCCAATAAAATGAAAAGAAAATTGCTGGTTCAAAGGCTTCCCAGCAGAATCTTAACACTTATTAGTAAATATACTTATGAGTCTTAACGCAGAGTTTCTCTTTTCATAAACGTCTTACACATTTCCTATTTGAATACTTGTGCTCATGTAGCGAATATATTTCATTAAAATACGTTTAGGATTTTAAATAATGAAATATTTAAATCTTGAAATATTAATAAAAACGTATTCTAAAAAAAAACAAAACCAAACGTAATTTTCAATTGCGTTTGAGGTGTTGACACAAATGACTTTCATATGGCTTTAATCATTTACTTTTTAAATGGCTTTCAGCTACGACAAGTCTGTTCATTCATGCACAAAACAATAAGGTAACACGTACATAAAATCAGTATCATAACATAACATCATATTAGTGTCACACAATACGGTTAACATTACCCCACCCCCAAACACACACACAAACAAACACACACACACACACACATTTTTTCTGACTTCCGTTGTTGATTTCCGAAGTTTACAGGAATGAATTATATTTAACGCCTCCATGAATAAGAAATTTATTGAAAAAACAAATAAATACTGGCAATAGATACATTAATTTAACTGTATTTCAATTGCATAAGCTTGTGCAGCCATTATTTACTTAGATTGCTCACAAACTAAGTATGTTTCATGATCTTTCCTTCTAACTAGTTTCAATTGTTTGGAGTTATTTTTGTATTACAAAAATTAGACGGAACTGGCTACTGAACTGGTATATTCTAGAAGTAAGCAATTCTACTCGATCTCAACACAAGGAGTGTGCATGGCCTTACCGTTTTAAAAGATTTGTATTATACAAACTTATATACACAATCCCGCCTTCACAGCACATATTTTGGCTTCGTTAATCAATCCCTGCCTTGATACACAATTGATCAGAAACAAAAACTTAACACTGGTATTTAATCTTTATTTTTTTTAAAGTTGAACTGTAAAGATAAGTCAATGTAATTAATAAAAAAAGAAGATTACTTTATAATATGTTATGGATACATTTGTGAATGCTGCATTTGCATAGTGCCTACTGCCAGCTGTCGCTGGTTTAAGCTCAGGGGAAAAATATATAAATACAAAATTTGGCTCTAAGTACCTTCAATACATATATTTTTTTTAAAATGTGTGTGCTGCAAATTATGTAGTTGAGTTCATGTTGTGTTTTCTAATACTTTTGTTATAACTTCTCTTATGAACATGACCCAGTTCAGATGTAGTGAAAAAGTATGTATGAATACGGCAATGTTTTTATTACAGAGCTATGTAAGGCTATACTACGCTGAGAGATAGTGTGTGTGTGTGAGAGAAAGAGAGAGAAAGACAGACAGATGGGCGAGAGTTTGTGAAAATGTTGATATCTTAAGTAAAATAAGTATTAAATAATAATATCTGGGAAAAATAAGCTTTTTTCCCTCTACTAACAGTACCATAATTTCATAAGAAATGAGAGCTACTAAATAGCTTTTAGATCCTCGTGTGTTTCAATCTGTTACACCACTATGCAAAGTTAAGTAGAAATCAATTAATCCATATGAGGAAATCGCGAATAAATGCTACATTTGAAGAAAAAATTGATTACCATAGTTGATGTTATATTTCTTCAACATGAAAACAGCTGATTAGTTTTGATTGGCAATAATTTCAGAAGAAAAAAATTAAAAGAAACCGATTGGTGATAATTTAATTTTAAAAAAGCTCACTAAAACCTTTAATGGAGTACTTACCTACTTCTGAAAGTTTCATGGAAATCAAATTTAATCAAATCATATGCATAGCTTAAATAATAAAATAACAACGACATTAAGGATCCCTGAACCCAATCAGTGCCTCTTCCCTAACATACTCTGATTAGGGGGCGCGGTGGTCGACTGGCTTACCGATGGTCACGGGTTCGAATCCATGTAAAGGCAAGGATTTGTTCCCGGGGCCTAGGGTGCCCCTGAGTCAACAAGCTCCGAATTGGTACCTAACACTTGTTAGGAGGCATGGGTAATGCGTGGAACCCTGCATCACTTGCCAACAGATCATCCGTCATGGTCTGTGGACGCAATTATCTTCTGCATAGAAGGAGCGTCTGTATAGATAAGACTAAGACGCTTCAACTACTTTTAAATTGCTCATTAAATTAAGCATTTTGGATCCCCGGGCAGCCACGAGTGTTATTTTCATTTTATTTTACTTTTTTCCTCAAGTTATTATCCCGGGAGCGTACTAATTAATATATATATATAGATAGATAGATAGCTATATATATATAACAATTTTTATATTATACGTTGTATATTTATATTTATCTGCTTTTTAAGAGATTTAAAATTGTTTTTAATTTATTTTAAAAAAAAATGTTGTTATAAAATCTGCCAGCTATACCGCACGAACGGGTATTTCATGCAGATGTTGCAAACTATTCCTCACGCCAAACTACCGCTAGCTTTTCTCAGTAACGCGAACTTGCATCAGTCTTTACAAATAAAGGATTATAGCGTAACGATTCAGTTCATCGACGTGAAGACTTAAGGTAAGAACATTTTTAAAAAAAAATTATTTCAATACAAAATTTACTTCTCAGAATAGATTGAATGGAAAAAATAAATTGTTGGGTAATAGCTTTTTGGTTACTATATCTAGGATCCCAGACCATATTTATCATATCATCTTGTAAACTTGTTGGCAGATCATGAAATGTGTATTCTGACACTTTTTTCATCATATTTTTGTAGTGGTTAGCCGTTCATCATGTATGTATGAAAAGCAGTGTGTAAACAGCATTTGATTTTGACAGACGATATCAGAAAATTAATCAATTACTTTTAAGTTAATTAAAACAGAAGAATAAAAGAGACATGTATAATTCATTTTTAAAGCAATAATCAAAAGTTCTTTTACATTAATTTATATACATACAAAAGTTAACCTTTGAAATCAGTATTTATTTATTTTTTTGTGTATATATGACATCAATCTATTTTATAATAATTACTTGCATCATGTATGTTGTAAAGATGAATTTTTAAAATAATCTTTTGTAAATTATAACCTTCTTAGAAAAAGCGATCTCGGCGGAATGGCTTCTTACACAAAGTACTTACCTCAACGTGTGCATCTAAACCTCACTGTGATGTTGATTTATGTCATTTCACTGGTCTATGGTCAGTCGGAAACAAAAGATGCGTGTAAACTGAGCATACCAAACAACAAGACCCTGTTTAAAAGACTTGACGAATATTATGAAGAAGATGTCACGACAATCATTATAGAGTACACGATCAATTTTAATAACGTCAGCTCCAACTTTGACCTAGCGAAAAAATCCAGCGAAGATTTGTTTGAGCCCTTGCGGTGAGTTTAGAAATTAAACAATCATCTTATTTTTTTAAATATTCTAATGGATTGTATTAGAATTTAGAAATTTAAAAACTAAGAAAATCAAACAACCATTTCAGTAATATAGAAACAGCTTTTAGGCGATAAAAGAGAATTAAATGTGTACACCAACAGTGGTTGACAAATTGTGGCCCGCGGGCCACATGTTGCCCAACACAAATTATCAACAAAAATAAATAAAAACACCTTGATCTAAGATTTGACCTTGTCATGCCCACGACAGATAGTTATGTCCGTGTTTTTCTTAAGCTTAAGAGTGGCTACGTCCTATCATTACTGATTTTGTTACAGCATCTGACTATATGCAGCTTGTAATAATGGTCATGCAGTTAGATCAAACAGTGAAATAAATGTTTAATAATGTGACTTTTTATGACTTTTATAGGACTTTGTGTGCAGGAAACTTCCCATTGTAGAAAAAAATGTGCTTGTAAAATATTATCATATATTTGTGTGCAAAGCTTTTCTTGCACATATATATTGTAGAAGATCTGCCTTAAGTGTCTTTCATCTACTTCTTCTACTCTCGTTCAAAGCAATAAGTCCAACACGCCACTAACCAAGACAGTTCTTTTATTTGCGTACATCACTTCTCATCTGGCCGTCACTACGTTCTTATTTCTCAGTCTCTCTATCCGTACTGCGTCCTCGTGGCACCCCGACTCCAACTAACACGGCACACTAGCTCCCTGCCCTCCTATCTCGCCACCCTGGCTTCGTACTAGTGGCTCCCTGATCTCGACTTCACGGTCTAACATTTCCCTGCCCTTATATTGTCCACTTGCTTACCCTGCATTTAACCCTAACATTCTTGGCTGGCCCCATACGCGTCTCCAACGAGTTTCTGATTGGTTAAAAGTTACTTAGTTTATGCTAATCTACAAACTTTCCCACTAAGTTATTTAGGTCGCTGAAATACAATATTGTTTCTACCCCGACTTAGACCATGGGTCACTCATAGGGCAACTCCCCCACCCCTTGTGAATTTCCGCCATCCTGTACATCTCAGTGACACTTTGGGTTATTCCACTGTCTTGCCCCCAAAGTTGAAATACAATCCCTGTGAGATAGCAGTAGACCTGTCCCCTGGGTAACCTGTCCCAATCACCCGTACGCGGTTCTCTACACTATCTCCTGCAACAACAAAAAATTAATGTCTCCTGACATTACTTACCACCATACACTAAGTTCAATACTGATTCGTACATGGCTTCTAGTGACATTGACTATTAGCATTCATTAACGACAGCTGATACTTATGTACGTGATGTTGCCTTCAGTATAGCTATCTCCTTATTGTACGTTGATTACTTGAAATTATGCTCGTCTCCCTTCCCGAACCTCAGCGTAACATACAAAGCCTAAAATGTCAACGTTCGTGTCAATCAGTAGTCAGTAGTCAGTCTGCCAGATGAGAATCAAGATACAACCATAATTTGACAACATCAAAATTTGACAACATCCAACAAAAATCAACATGACCACATTCAGGTGATGGAAGTAGTAATCAATGGTGCAAAATATTTGGACGACAAGAAGGTTCAATGAAAGTGGAATACATAAATCAACAATAATAATTTCAATGCAAAGTCATAAATCATGTAAAAGCAGTAGGCAAAAAAAAAGCACAAAATTGATAAAAAGTACCTTCACTTTTCAAAAATACATCCACATTTTACAAATAATGCATGAACAAATAATTGACAAAATTACATAAGCGTCTCCAACAAATTCAAAATCATCATTTTCCTAAAACCATCAATTCATGATGAAATTAAACGCACATTGGAAAAGTCAGATAATAGCATCTGACAAACAATACAAACATAGTCATTTCATCATAAGTCATTTCATCATAATCATCAAGAAACAACTTTAGACAAACAAGCAAATAGTCATTTCATATATGGGTTAAAATCATAAGACACATCAAGCACAATTAGTCATTTTGTCATCATCATTGTTCATGTACTAGCATTACACAAACAAAACACAATTAGTCAATTCATCATCATCAAATAATAGCATAAGACGGCAAAACATATTCAATCAATTCATCAGTCTCAAAAATTTCAGTAACGGGCAGTAACAGCATTACACACTACCAAAATAGTTATCTTATCAATCTCATAAATCCGATAATAGCCTTAGTTCGCCTAAAGCGTATAAGCCATTGTTACATTAACCCCTAGAAAAACATAGACTTATGAAATGAGAACTTAAAAGTGTATGGTCAATGTAAAAGGGAAACAACAAGGAAACAGAAATAAAGTAAACAAAGAAGAAAAAAAACCATTAGACAATGAAAAAATGGTAGCAAATCATAGTCATTTTTCTAATAAAGGAATTCCTACATCATCAACAACCATTATTCATATAATAGTCTCCCAGAGCAATGCTACCAAAACACAATTACATCAATTATAAGCACCCTAAATTCTGATTGTAAGCATGTTACAAGCTGCATAACCTGCTCATAACACAGTAACAATTCACACACAAGAAATGAACCAAAAAAAAATGTTTCTATTAGTACACCCGTACTTCATCAGCAGAGTGTAAACATCCAACTGGTATCTTAGTGACTTCTTTCCCCCAAAACCATTCAGGTAGTCGAAATACAATCCCAGTCTCTCGCAGTCCTCCATTTGTTGTAGTGTATTTGACAGCCGGACGATACGGCGGCCCAGGCGAGTTGCCCGACGGATTGTCCATTTTTCTTATCTTTGTCTGCGGTGACAGACAGCGTACTGGGCTATTGTTCTCTGCAGTGACCCGTGTCACCTGGCTGTTATTGGGGCCTTGTCGGTCGTTCCCTGTCACTGAATTTTCTACCACGTGGGGAAACATTAGGTAGTAACCTTTGTTCCTTTCATTATTAGCAGTTTCTAACTTAACATTACTCACCCCCATCTTTTGAGGATTTGGCCCGAATAGGGTCTGTTGATTCTCAGTCGACCGCTGCTGAATTTGTGGCCGCTGTGGTGACATTTCACCGATCTTGTCCTCAGAATTCACCGTCACTTCTGCACCTTTACACACACTGACTAATAAATCCACTGAATTTGAATGAACTCCACTGTTTAGCTGTAGCTGTCTGGGTGATTTTCTTCCCAATTCTCCAACAAAACAGTTAAGAGCAAGGTGCCAATTCCGTCACAATGGAAACACCTTCTTTTCTCAATCGTCTGATCATTCAAGCAAGACGTTTGATCATGATCCGGCACTTGTATGGCTTCCCTTGTGACCCCAGTCGTCTGCACAGGGCTTTTAGCGAAGCCAGTGGGACATGGAGTTGACATATCAGGCGAAATGTCAAGTGGTGTTACGGCCCGTTGAGTTACCATTGTTGTAGTTGGTAACTGGACACTGGTTGTGGTTATTGGAATCTCATCCTCTCGTCTCGATTCTTTAACTCTCAGAGGATCTTCTGCTATCTCCTCCCGGCTCTCTTCTGCTATCTCATCCCGGCTCAATTCTTCAACTATCGTAGGCAGTTCTTCTATCTCCTCCCGGCTCTCTTCTGCTATCTCCTCCCGGCTCAATTTTTCAACTCTCGGAGGCACTGGCTTGTTCTCTTCTCTTGCCATGTTGGCCGGAAAGTTAGGGTCATTAAACCTCGACGCCATGGCAGCTTGTAGTGTCTCGTATTTTTCTCTTGCCTTTTCATTTAAGCAACAACAGGCATACTCTGCTGCCTCATCCTCTAATGCAATTATTAGGTAATCAAGTTTGTCTTCTTCACTCCACTGCAACTCTTTGGCCACCGATTCGAACTCAAAAATATACATTTGCCACGGCGATGATCCATCATATGCGATAAGGTTGTCAAAAACATCTTCTAGCAGCGCCATCATTGTTCTTATATGCCGAATCGTTTACCACAAAAAAATGTCTTCTATCCGGAACGTGAACAATTATAATCCTTCAATTATCCTCGAGACGTTGTAACTAAGGCTACTATCTTCTCTTCAGAGGCGTTACAAGGCTAACATAATCCCACCGCTGCCACCATTTGTAGAAGATCTGCCTCAAGTGTCTTTCATCTACTTCTTCTAGTCTCGTTCAAAGCAATAAGTCCAACACGCCACTAACCAAGACAGTTCTTTTATTTGCGTACATCACTTCTCATCTGGCCGTCACTACGTTCTTAGTCCTCAGTCTCTCTATCCGTACTGCGTCCTCGTGGCACCCCGACTCCAACTAACACGGCACACTAGCTCCCTGGCCCTCCTATCTCGCCACCCTGGCTTCGTACTAGTGGCTCCCTGGTCTCGACTCCCGGTCTAACATTTCCCTGCCCTTATATTGTCCACTTGCTTACCCTGCATTTAACCCTAACATTCTTGGCTGGCCCCATACGCGTCTCCAACGAGTTTCTGATTGGTTAAAAGTTACTTAGTTTATGCTAATCTACAAACTTTCCCACTAAGTTATTTAGGTCGCTGAAATACAATATTGTTTCTACCCCGACTTAGACCATGGGTCACTCATAGGGCAACTCCCCCACCCCTTGTGAATTTCCGCCATCCTGTACATCTCAGTGACACTTTGGGTTATTCCACTGTCTTGCCCCCAAAGTTGAAATACAATCCCTGTGAGATAGCAGTAGACCTGTCCCCTGGGTAACCTGTCCCAATCACCCGTACGCGGTTCTCTACAATATACACGAGTAAATACTGATGCTCTTAGACACAAACTTTCAGACAGCAGTAAGAGTCTGAACGGGCAATTTTATTTCTGATAAAATGTGTGATTCGGTGTATTTGTATCACTAAACTAGTTCTATAATTATTTATGCTAACAGCTAGTAAGTAAAACAACATGAAATAATCACAATTAACAATTTTACAAATCTACCACTTTTGTTTCAATTTTATATATTAATATTTATGATACTAGTTATACTTTTAGTGCAACAGATTTTTCTTTTAACTAAAAAATAAAATCGTTTTAACATTATTGCCCTCTGCGAAAATCCACTAACACAAAGTGGCTGCGGGGTAAAAACTATTTCTCACACCTGTATTAACAAATAAAAAGAATAATGTACATTTGTTATTGCATCTTTAATCATAACTATTAACTCAATTAACAAATATAACATGTAAAACCTTTACAAGTTGTTTTTCTTCTATTTCACAGGTGGTACAGTACACAAGGCATGAGCAGTTCAAGGCTACTGTTGACATACAGTTTCCTGTACGGCACTATGAAGTTTATTTTGTCTCTGGGAATTGAGCGGGAAGACCTCTCTATCGACGTCAGCCCTCCTGGATGTTTGGAAAAATATGAAAAAGAGGAGCTTGAAATTTTTATAAGAAGCTTTCTAATGGAAGGTAATACGTTCTTTTGCATGTTTATTCCTTTTCACCTAGCAGAAACATAGCAGATATGGCATGCTACCTTTTAAATCGTTTTTTACAAGGTCTACACTCATTATTTTCGGAAAATAAAATGTCTATATTAAAACAAACAGGAAGAGTTTGTAAATGAATACACACTCTGACGATGCCCGCTTGTTCAGGCTTCTCTGTAATATCACGAGCCAGTGTTGCATAATAAATCCCCCCCCCAAACCAAATGTCATTTAAAATAAATTCTCCACAACCCTGTAAAATAATTGCTCCACCAAAACAAACCCGCCCCCATCACACATTCATTATATAGCATAAAGAGATCACTCAAAAACAAAACTATAACAAATAATTACATTTATTTCTTGTATAGTAGCACATGTTTAGTTTAATACTATCTATGGTAGTGTCGTAGATATAGAGAGATATAAGGGGGATGAGGACAACACAGTTTGACACCTCTCAGGGGCGTTACAAAATTTGAAGAAAAAAATGTTTAATTACTTGAGTTTTTTTAGCTGTACAAATTAGACCACGGGCAAATGAAAATATGAGACAATTTTTGTATTGTTTCATAAAGACATGTATTATGTCTTTGAAGGAATCGGTTCGTGTTGTTACTATAAACGGTTAAGTCGCAAAAACGTCATGTTTTCAGACGTTTAGAAATTTTCTTACTAACTAGGGTATATGCCTACAAGCTCAGTAGATTCAGTTTTAAATATATAAATCCAACATTGAAGTCATAAAAAAGGGGGTGGGGGCGTCCCATTAAGTAACCCGCATTGTATGAAACCAAACCTGGGCTACGTCAATAATTTGATGAACGTCTGACCTGATTATCTAGTTGTTGTTTTGTCAGGACTCAATACTGCAATGTTTGACACAATCTAATTGGCCTGAGGGGTGAGACACATTTTAAACTTGATTTAATTTTAAACAGCTTCTTCACCCAAAGTTAAAAGTGCATCATTATGTTCCTCGTAAATGTGTACAAAGGCAGATATTTGGTGAATAAAGACATATTTGTGTGTTTGTGTTTGTGGACAATGCATGAGTAAATGGTGCTATTCTTAGATACAGTAAAGACATACAACATCCATGTATTCATCAGAAATCCGCATTTGAAATCGAAAATAGGTTTTGGTGGGCTATACAAGGAATTTAACGTATCGGGTGACACCAACCCTAACTAGGCCACTGATTGTTAAAACATGTGAAGAGATTTGTTTAAGTCTAAATTTACACTGCTTTTTGTTTGTTTTGAGACTGCTGCACTAAAAATAATCCCATTTAAAAGTACTTTCTACCAATATTTTTACTATAATATTTTAAAAGGCAACTTAACTTTTTAATAATTTTTCAAATATTTACTACTTGAACCTGTTAAATAATCAGCTTTAAATTTTGTAAATGCTACTGGTAAGAGACGGTAATAATATTTTTAAAATTATTCTGTGCACTCATAGAAATTACAAATTCAGCTTGATTCCATACAGCAAGTGCTACTCAGAAAAATAAAGATAAATTACATGTTGCAATGCATCGTGTCATGCTCTCGTGTTACTTTAACATCTTTCTTTCTTCAATTAATTTATCAATATTTTTTACGCAATTTCCCATGGGATAAATTGCGTTTATATATTTCAAATGTCTGTCCATCTTGCACATGCAAATCCCCCTGAACCATACCAGATAGAGGATTCGGGTCTTTTGGAAATATGCTAAGGAAGTCCCAAAGATGTGCAACGACCAAAAAATACCGAAAAGTTTTACTGAATTTCCTGGAAAATCAAAAAAAAACGAAAAAAATCAGTATTTTGTCAATTTCCCGCCATCCATAACATCTAAAGTGTTGAAATAAACGCCAAATGATAGATAATAATATTTAGAACAATGTATAAGACGGAACCTGTCGAGCATCAACGTTCGTTCGACTCCCGTAACTTTAGCAGCAATTTTTTAAAGCAATTATTTTGTTTAGTTTCTAAATTATTGATTTGAAATGAATTTTAAAATAATCTAAAAACTAGAATGATCGTTAGTGGGGTTTTCCCGCTTTGTGAATGCTTATGTTAGACTGTTGCGTGGTGCGCATTATATGGACACATTCAAGGTGTGATGTAGCGTGAGGGGATATGACGTCATATTGTGTTTACTTTCAAAATTACTTATTTGAATTGATTTTTTAATGTAATCTAGAATGATTTTCCTTGATTAAAAAAATCGGAAATTCTTTTTTGAAATTGCGTTTAAATACTCATTCGAGTTTTTATTACTTGTTTTAAAATAACTCTGGTCAGAGCCACCACTAAAGATTTGTCTATCGGGGCATGCAGCCCCTTTTCCCTCAACTTGTTATACCCCTGACTAAGCTTATAATTAATGAATTTCTATTTATCATATGCAAATGCAGGTAGAGCAGATATAAAAAAAGAATTTTGTGTCATAAACACGTTAATAAAACACTTATTTTAATTTACAATAATTAAGGTACGGTTTTGTTGTAATCCCGGCGATTTTGTTTTAAAATTAAGTCTCCGGGGAAGACATATTTAGTGGTAATTTTATTTCATGACAACAGTTCATAAGTTTGAATTTGAGCCTAAAAGAGTTTTTCAGATTTGTTCATCATTTTAACTTGCAGTATTTAATTCAATATAAATCCGTTCATGATGTTTATTCTCTAATGTCTGTGTAACTCTATGTTTCATGAATGATTTTTCTAGAATGATTCACAACCGTCAGTGGAGTCAGCTGTAACAAAAACTCTTTAATTGTGCAATATAATTTAAGTCTTGACGTTCTAGCACTAAAATCATAAAATCAATTTACAATTTAATTGAATTGTTAAAATATATATTTGAATGATTGAAATATTTCAATTATAACGATTAAAAAAATAATGTAAATTATTATAATTGGTTTAGTTTAACTCTGTAATACATTTTTTTATGTTTTTCAGCTCTCAATGTCCGTCCCCAACCTCTTAAAGATCTTTTCTTCTGTAAAGCACACATAGGAGGCAGTGATGGGAAAGGCTTTCTTATACACAGGTGAATTATTATTTGTCTGAATTCATTTCATTACAGTCGCTATGAATTATTTGCTAATTCAACAATACTATGTATCGTTCAATTATTTTTTTTCAAGGTGTAGATAACATTTACCCCATTTTTTGTTGAACACAGTAATATTTCTTTTAGATGTAAATTTTGTCACAGCTATTAGGATATTTTCACACACAGGTAAGCTAGCAAAAACGTTTACTTTTCATTCAGAGGCACATCAACAAAACTATATCCCATGTGTTCATTGCGTTTTAACTATTCGTAGTAGTCAAACACGTGACAAGTAAAAAAATGCTCCAGTTATACTTTTATTTTATTAAGCGTCTGCTGCAGTTTAAAACAATCATTTTATATATTATATATATTTTTTTTCCAACCAATAACTTTATAACCTAAATTTCATCTATTTGTTTATTTAAAAAAAAATTTTATATATGATTTCATACATACATATAATTTGTGAAATTTTATTTGGAAAATATTCTCACAAAAAAAGAAACCAATATTTTAAAGACCTAGTCAAAACAGCAATTGTGTTGTGTTTGGAATGCCTATTTAGTCGCTTCCCCATTGTAAAAATAAAATAAAATATACCGCTTTTATAAAGAAAAAAAAATGAATCAAAAGGATCTTAATAAAAATATTAAAAAATATGTTAGAATAAAAAAATGAATGGCTTTGTATTCTTTACGTAAAATTTATGTTTTCCTCGTTATTTTTGCAAATCTTTCATGGCACTGTCGATATCAATGTTATCACCCAATTTATGTTCATTAGCCAAGCTAGACACTCTTAGTGTGCACATTGTTAATCGTCACATATTTTTAAAAAAAACAAATGTAGAGTAACTTCTCTTACACTAGTAGTACGCATGGCAATTGTAGGGAATATTCAAAAAAATCTTATTAGATTTGGCAGGAAACCTTTACGGACCAATATTATGTAACAAAGTTTTAGAAAATAGGTTAATTTTGTTTCATTCAATGAATATATTTTTATTGACCATGAATTAAACATAAAAAATCATTGTCAATGACATGAGATACAAAATCTAAATTCTTCTTAACAGCGTTCAGTAAACTATTTGGTGTATGAATTACTATTTTATTATTTGTTATTATTATTATTATTTTTTTTTAATCTGTATCTAGGAAAACATTTTATGAATTTTGTCATTAACCATATCTACTACTAAAGGATACAACGTTCGCCTTCTTAAATCGCTTCATGTGACAAGGCTGCATTTTCCCTTTCGTCGTCAATGTGTTATACCGTACTTTTTTCTTTGAGGTTCCATTAAAATGAAAAAGTCGTGAGACAAATTTTAAGCCAAACTCTAAACAAACATTTATTTGTTTTAAAGAAATACATTGCAAACGTTCCTTCTTTGTAGAAGATTATTGCGGCCTACGATCTGACCTTTATGTTTCTCGAAGACAAGCATTAGGAAAGCAATTTTTGGAAATAAGTACAATAAGTCTATCTCATGGTAAATAATGAAGTAATGGTGAGCATGTTTAAATTGATGATCTGATAGTTTCCAGAATGAGAAGAAAAAAAACACGAAAAAGCATGATTCTGTTGCAAGTAGTGAATTTGTTTGTGTCTTTTGGTGTGTTAAGTTTATTTCTGCCTATAACAGTGTTCTGTACCTGTAAAGGTATCAAAATAATGCTCCATGGTCAATTTACTGCATGAGCTCTTGCACCCCAACAAATATCGTGATGTCAGTTAAACCCCTTGACTGTAGCATAAATCAGAAATTCCCAACTATAATCCTAAATATTGCTTAAATGAGCACTAATAGTTTTCTCCCTTTTGCGTTTTGCAAGGGATTTAATAATGTAAAATATTCTACTCTTTATTTAAAAACCTTTTTTATTGCTGTTTATTTTCAATTATTTATCAATTTTAAGTGTCTAGTTTTCTATTATTTCCATTTACCAATTTTTTTTATTGTTTTGATCTAATTTTGGTTCAGTTTCTTACAATTATAAAATTTCTTAGATTAGAAAGACTTTGATCCATTTGGTTGACCATAAATTACGCCAAAATGCGTTAGAAGAACAATGACGACACTATATTGGTAGAGTCAACCCGTCGTTAATTAATTTGTATTGTTACTAAACATGGGCTAAAGTCGGTCTTGTGTTTCATTTCTCCTTTTTGGAAGAAGGTATATGTCTGATTTGGTAAAGTTAATTTTTATATTAATATTCGGACTCTTTTTTCAATCTTATTGCACTTTTATTAATCCGCTCATTCTCTCCACTTCCTACGCTGCTGCAAAACAGCTACTCGTTACATCCAATTCAATTACAAAATGTTACACCTCAAATCTGTCATCATTCAAAAAATTTGACCACTTTTAGATGCCACTTTTAATAGTAGAAAAAGTCTATTCAACCAATAACTTGCACATGACTTTTCTCGAAGATCATATAAATCTAAATACTTAACGCCATGAAAAGAATATTCCACAAGTCATCACCATGCTCCCTTCTCATCAATAATTTTCCATATTTAGCGTTTTGAACACGAGTAGGAGAATGCACCGAAGAGCTTCTCACTTGCGTTTAATGTCATTATTCTTTGTCTCAGATTCAGAAAAGACAAAATAATGCAGCTTATTATTTAACAAAATAGTTTGCGTTTCATTGATTCCATTAGTAAATTTAAGTATCGCCAAATCGTTTTAGCTTCCCCTACATTCTATGGTATAGATAAAAAATTGTGAGCCAAGTTTAATATTAATCATGATATTTTTCTTTACAATACAAGGATCTACATTATTAATCATATAATTGCATTATTGTAGATGCTGTAATTTAGACACATATCACGAAGTTCACTGCCAAGACGTGACAATGGATCGCTGGGTGGAATACCTGCATATTTTTATAATGATTATGGTGGCAATATTTGTTTGTATCTTACCTAAGATGATGCTAATACCATACAGGTAACATGTTGTATTTTTAAGAACAAAATAACTTTCTACGGAGTTTCAAATAACATTTTTAAAATATTGCTTATATATATATTTTTTTTTAATGTGTGTGTTGTAAGGGATACGTTCTCAACTAAAAAGTAATATGTCATATATAAATAACAAGTTTAGTTACAGTTTACCGTCGGGAAGGGGTGGCCTCTATGGGGCTCGACGGACGAGTAAGATCGCGAGCCGCGGACATGGCCGCAACCAACGACCCGAAACCGACAGCTCCTGGCAAGCAATGCCGAAGTCCGATATGTTAGGTGTTAGGTGCTAGTCACATGTGATTACAGTCGCTGTACGGATCTTAGACAAAGCATCTTAAATGTATTGTAGATGATGAAAACCAAAGTACCCGTTGAGGGTCAGATAAATCCGAAGCGACCATTTCGTCCCTCTCATTTTACTAGCAAAGCTATTGAGCGGTGCCGGTTCAGGGCCAGGAGCGCCAGTACGGATTAGCAAAAGGTACCGCGAAGAACGCAGTGGACGCCAGCTCTGAAGAAACCTTCCAGTGGGGGTTACACACTAGGTAGGTCTTTGATGATCCCCCGCTCGGCGGCGGTCCTAACCATGGAGACCCGTATGCTTTGCAGGGGTGGCGCCAAAATGGTAGCTGGTCGCAGTAGGGAATTCAATCCCTCCTTGTGAGGCCGATTTAGTGGGAGGCATTTTCGACTTTATGTCATGGATGCCCAGGTTCCCGCTTCAGAAGTGACCGCATCCGGGGGGGGGGTTCTCAACTGTTACGTCCCATTTGGGGCCAGATAGCTGAGAGGGTCTTCCGGGAAGACCCATAAAGAGTATAAGGCTCGGGGCTTCTGATTTTCTTCCATATGTAGGATCATTAGTTACAGTTTTTAACTTTTACTTTTGCCAATTATGTCAGATCTTTCAAATAAATGCTGTATTCATTAATTGCATTTGTTTATATTATATTTTAAAAAAATATAAATTCTTAAATCTTTCTTTAGAAATGCGTTTCTTTCAAAATATTGTATTAAACTCTTTGCGGATATTTTTGCATGCATGTAAAATTGTCTTGAAATCATACAGATAATAAATGAAATCAATTGGTCGCTACAAAATTTATCTTTAGCGACCTTGACTAACACTTTTTTTCTTTCCAGTATTGTTTGAGTAAATTTTCCCTTTTAAAAAGTTGTAATTTTGTTATTAAAAATATATATACAGTAGACAAAAATACAATTTTGTTTATATTGATATGAATTTGAAGGGGTTGTGGCGAGAAAGATGTGAATTTATATTTGGCAAGTTTGTCTAGGGGTATATTGTTTAAATAATCCTTCCCGCTCACAACGCATAAACTTTAGTGATCTCTCTCAATCGATATATCAACAGACCAAAGGGTAAAAAATGTAACAATAATTTATTTACATAAATTACACAATAGTGTAATCTGGTTCCAAATGATAACAGTAATACCACCAATTAACTATCCCTTCTTTGGCCTAGCTTTATCATCATCAAGGCTAGTCCTTGTAACCGAATGTTTATGGTGTTTGTACTTAAGTGCAAAGGTCGTCGCGCCCCGCTCCGTGTGGCGGTTGGTTCTGCACGCTCCCTGGTCAGTAGGGGTGATGAAGTGTTCAGCTGGGTAGTGCTGACCCCACATACGGCTCCGTCAGTGCTGACGTGTGTGGTTGGTTCTGCAGGGTCCCTCTAGCTGAATCGTTCGGTTCCTATAGCTTGTTAGGCTGTCTCACCTATGGTTCCAGGTGATTTCGGTGATCACGTAAGTGTGAATGACCGGCTTCTACACGTGTGGTGCGTGCACACGTATAGGAATACGCAGTGTGCGTTTGTCGGCGTCGGTTTACGTTAGACGTAATACTGGTATCTGCTGAGTTGTCCTCCTCAGGTTCCTGTCGATAGGTGCAGGGATGAGGTAGGGTGTCGGTCCAAGTCGCTTGGAACAGCGGTGTGTCCAACTCTTGGTCCGAGTATTAACGACACTTCTGGCCCGGTACTGGCGGGTGTCCAAAAACCAGACTAAAAATAGAAAACATATATGTGTAGTTTCTATACTTTGTCTGCATTAATCCATCCTTCTGGCTGCCGAGCCTTCAGAGCAGGGTGCCAAAAGGGAATTAAAATAGATTCATATAAACACATTACCATTTAACATATTACACAACGTGAGACTGAAATTAGGGTCTGATCTCTACCACCACCTGGCTGATACATCGTAAGTGGAGTGAGGTACAAAATATAATAATATTATTCACTACACGCAAATATAACTTGGTCATCTATTTGATGGAGCTCGTGTAATCATAATTAAGAAATAAACATAGGACATTCAAATATCGCACGTGGCGCTCATGTGGTAATCATGAGGTTAACACATTCCAATAATTTTAGCATAGCATTCTACACGGGTTTACATTTAGATAATTACATGAATATATATACACAAATACGAGGGAACAAAGCTAGAGTTCACTTACATGGATTCTGGCTATAAAGCAATGTCGGCTCACTCGCTGCAAGGATGTAAGCGGGTGTAGTGGTATGAACTAAGGTCACACAGACACTAACCTCAGCTGTTGTCTTGGGCGGAAAAGAGAACGAATTCTGGTTTGCCTTTTCCTTTATACCCGATGGGTAACATAATCAACCCTATTCTGATTGGTTATTACTTGTCATAGCTCAGTCATGCAACCGTGACCAGTCGCATGATTCTGGGGCATACCTAATCAGGTCGGGTCACCGCATTGTTGACCGTTTCGGGTCAGACAATAGTGAGTTTTCCTTTGTTCCACATAGTTCCCATGCGCAGATGAGTTTGACTCCATAAATTTCGTCACAGGGGTTAAACACGAAACGTAATATGCATTCATTTTAGAATCTTTTTTAACAAAAAATATTTATTTTGACATAAACAATTTTTTTTTACTTATTAAATGATTACATACAAAACACTTAACCATTTCATAGTCTGTAATTTTAAATGATAATAAAATCGTTGACTCTACTAATATGCCTTAAATCTCGTTGAATTTTACAGCTTATATCGCACATCTTTTGTAGAAAGTCGACTTTATTTAATTAAAATGAGTTTATTTCAATCTATATAAAAAAAAACATTGTTCTACGCATCACATGCCTTCTTACAATAGGCCTTGTCATTATTTACCGAAAGTCTAATAATAGAATTAAATAAAAATCTGTCCACATCCGGATAGTGTGTAAGGTCGGTTAGTAAACTTGTCTTCGTTATTCCTATAGAAACTGGGCTTTTTTTGTAGCCAAATACTTGTTAACAAGCGTATTTTTAGGAAGTTTAATATATCCAAAATATTAGGATTTTTTCCCACAGTCTTTCCAAACACACGCGTGTATGTAGTAAACATTTTGTTGGCGGAAAAGGTCCTACAGAAAATTTTCAAAACATTAATTTTATAGAATTTAAAAAAAAACTTTAAGGATATATTATTTGATATATTATATAATGCAAATAGAACGTCCTTGCGAATGTGAATTTAATGTAATATGTAAATTGATCAGTGACTATGAATATAATTTTTTAGTTCATTCGCTCGTTCGTCCGTGATTGCCGGGAATTTTATTCATTCATACTATTATTTACTTTACTACTAATACTAATGATGTAATTATAATTAAAGTCATAATCTTAGTGTTAGTTTATTACTAATAAATACTAAGGCATATATATTTTATAGGAACCAATGAAAACAATGTATATAAAATATATTTTTATAAGTATAAGAATTAAGAAGTATAAGTTTGCTAGGACTAGTAGTAGGACTAGTGTTTACTCATTTTTAAAAAATGCTTTGGCTCATTTATTTAAAATTGTTCAATTAAAATATCAATATAATGTTTAATTATGGGATATTTAATATTATGCGAAATGGAACGTCCTTGCAAGTATGATTTATGTAAATGAATTAGTGACTCGGCTCTGACTGAGTCTCTAGTTCTAGTTCATTTGCTCGTTCGTCCTTGAACCTTAATATTTAATGCTATTTACTACTAATACTATTGATATAATTGTAATTAAAGTCATAATCTTAGTGTAAGTTTATTACTAATAAATACCAAGGCATTTATTTTTATAAGGACGAAGGAAAACAATCAATATTAAAACAAATATATTTGTTAATAATTGACTACTATTACGCTAAGATAGTGTTTACCGTAGTTACGAGTATCGAACGACCACTTACACTCATCTCTAAAAATGTTACGGCTTATTTATTTAAGTTGTAAGTCTTCGGAATTTAAATAATTTATTCAGCTGCAAAACTAAGTGTAAAGAAATATTTTTTTGCAAAACAATTGCACCTTGAATATCGTTTTTAGTGAGATCAGAGTATCAAAATACACTGTTGTAATGGACTTTTCAGAAATTTTTTACCTGAATCTAAAAATAGCCCAATGACCGAACGAGTTATGACGTTTTCCGGTCTTAGAAATGACAAAGCCTATAGAAAAGTTAATTTTTTTTTGAAGTTCATGTAAATAAAATGTAAGTAATATATTAACAAGTAAAATTTATTTTCGTACAGAGTGACTGGATACATATTTACAACACCTAAATCTAAGAAGTTTGAGTTTGTTATCAAGATTATTTCAAAAAAGTAAGTTTATTGTGAAGTACTGAAAGTGCTATTAAAATGAACAGTGGTCGAGCGGAATACACGGTTTTCAGACATACAGAGAGTCACGGCTGTGAAGGCAGGAATGCGTTCACGCAGCAAAGGTCTCCCTGAGGTCACCAATCTCAGAATAGATGTATGAGTTACAGAAACAAAGGTATGTCGCTGTCAGTCACACAATACCCCAATAACCGTAGCCCGTGAACGCTGCGTATTTTTGCCAACAGATCAGCGTGTTGTGTGCGTTCTCATTAGAACGTAGGATGCAATAATCTTCTGCAAATAAGGAGCGTCTAAAAAATTAATTTAAAAATCGTTATGCTTATGAAATATCAGAAAAATTATAACAAATCAAAACAAATGAAATTGTGGGCACTTTTTTTTCTTTTTTACATTACTCATCTACAAGAATTTTAAGTCATCTACTTTTAAATACTATTACTTCTAAATAAGTAATGTATTAAAAAATATTGATTTACGAAAATGTCAATTTCTTTTTATCTGCAGGGATGATATAGTTGACCAGAGGTAACGGAATTTATATTTAACATATTTTTCAAACATTTAAGAAATACTAAATAAAAATTAGGGAATAGGCATTTCAATCGTTAAATTTAAATATATCAATGACCAATGTGACATTAAAAAGTACAGAAACTAACTGATTATTAATTTTTTATAAGAAATATTCCAAATAAACTATAGTAGAAGAGACGCAATTTTTAAGACAAAATTACAAAATATCTAATATTTAAAGCACAGTTGTTGTTTGTATCTTTGTTTGTATGTTTGTATGTTTCACTTTTCGACTTTCTGTTACACAGCCACGGAAAAACGAAATGATTGACGGGGACCAAATTTGGCAGGACGGTTCCTTTTACGCTGAAGATGGTTTTAAGATATTTTTTGTAAATGTACCTTTTGCCCGAATGCCTTAAATTAAATAATCAGAAAATGCAGACAAAGAATGAACAAATCTAAATTGAACAACTTGACGCGAACGTTCAACTTCCGTTCAAAGGGAGTTATTTTTGGTGAAGTTTTTTTTACCCCAATACTTTATTTTCAGCGGTGCGCATTAAAAAAATATTATATTGTCTAATTACGGTGCGCACATTTTCGTGTACGCTTCTTAATTTGAGCTGTGCAGTACAAAGACTTGTCATTTTCTTTACTTTTACTTTATATATATTATAGACACGTAAACATATTTAATTACAACTGCCACACGATGCATTAGGTTTAATTGTTTACACGTTTAAATTTAATTGCGAATTTGTTTTAAATATGTTCTGTTCCATAACTCGAAATTTAATAAAAACCTATTTATGTAATAATTGTGTCATTATTTTTTTCAAGGCTTCATTTTTAGTGGTGCGCGTTCTAAAATATTTTATCGCCTGATTACTGTGCGCAAATTTTCGTGTACGCATCTTAAATTTAGATATGTCCTATTTATATAACATTTATATTTTGTCTGTCTTTTACATAAGCTATACACTTATACAATAATTAACTTTGGCTACCGGACCTATTAACATAGTAGATTAAACTAAATAAAGTGATCCTGAAAACACGTAAATATTTTGTTTTGCGAATTGATTTGTTATGTTCATTCCTTTGTAGTTGGATTAACAGGCCATTTTTAAAATCAATTGTTGTCATTTTTTGACATTCGATTTTTAACAGACATTTGATTTGTTTTTTTGTTTTTTTTTAAATGTGGAATATCATTTCTTTATTTTTTAGAAACAAAATCTGTTGTTGGGCCATGAAAGTGACTCAAAAAAGAATTTCATTACTTTATGATATTATACCAATTGCATAAAGCAGTAAATTTTAATCGTAAATGTAGAAACAAATATATAACAATTCAAATATTATTTCCATGTTAGAACAACTATAAGTAGATTACAAAAGTAGAGTTATTTTTGGTCCAGTTGTTATGAGCATACTTTTTATTAAACCAGAATATTTCTATAACCATTTATTATTATTGTCTAAATACGGTGCGCACATTTTCTTTAATTCTTTTTAATACAACTGCTTTAATTTCTTTCACGTATTTAAGAAAATACATTTCAGGTATAACATTTATAATTTAATTTATTGGCACTATAGGTTAAGTATATTTTGCCTTTGAGGGGGTATTGCCATATTATTTTTATCTCATAGACGCTGATGCAAATATTGTATTCATTACAATTGTGTTACGATGCAGTACCGTAAATATATATCAGCTTTTTTAGTAACGACATTGGTAGAGATCTTTTGGAAAAATGTCAACAAAGGAGTGGCCATTTTTTAATTGATACAAACAAACAAACATACAAACATCAACTGAGCTTTATATATTAGATATGCTATGAATTATGTAGCCTTTGCCTTTTTAAGGGATAGTGCCATATATTATTTATCTCATAGACGCGGTTACAAATATTGTATTACTTACAATTGTGTTACTAAGCCGTGTCGTAATTATATATGAAATTTTCGGGTGACGATGTTGGTAGAGCTCTTTCGGAAAACCTATCAGTTATGTTTATTTAGTACAAGTGTGAATGAAATAGTAAATTTAATTATTATAGTCATCAGGATTCATTATTTAATAAACCATATATTTTAAATAGTAAGGTTATGTTAAAAGGCACTTCATTAAGTGAAAACAAATCACAAGTTATAAAGGTAAAGATTAAATAACTGTGTCTGTTGTTTTTTCTCTTTCTTTTTTTTTCTTAAATATATTTAATTATATTTAATTTGTTCCCCCTTAAAATGGAATATATCTGTTTCCCATAAGATTTTAACTATTAGATGAATCTCAAATATAAATTTGCAAATAAAAATTGTATTAACCAGCAACTAATACTGGGGAAAAGAGTCAGCACACTGACGTTACTAAGTGCGGGTATATTTTTAGTTGAAAATAAAATAACAGTAACTGTTTGTGTCGAACTGCTGTGTGTTCTGCGCCTTTGTTTGTGTGTACGTAAAATAAATAAATGTATATGAAAAATATTATGTTCGTTTGCTTGTTTATATGTGTTATTTAAAATGTGCAAATTTTAAAATGAATTTTCAGTTTAATTTTGATATAGAAATCCACATTAATACTTACCTAAATATTACCTATTCAAGAGACAAACTTTTAATACAATTTTTTATTATTTTAAAGCATCACAACAATATTTTATTGAAACTATTTCAATGCAATTGGATTTCTTTCCTGTTTTACAGAAAAACAATTGATTTTAATAGCTTTGAGGGCATGAACAAATTTACTGAGAAATTAAATCCATACTTTGGAAGCGATGACAAAACCTTCAAAGTGAGCGTACAAGAATCTGTTTTGGAGATGTATACAAACATAATATTTACATTAGGGGGTGCTAAATTCAGTTTTCCTAGAGCAATTTCTGAATTGTCAAAGGTAAGTATAAAAATATGTATCAATTAAATTTTAGTCGGACGAAACAAATTTCATTTAATTCTACTACAAACCCCCTTTTCAGACCAGGACGGCTTATGTGGCAAGTGAAGTAGCGTTCACAAGTTTCGTTGAGCCACCACAAACGAGCAGGGGATTGTGTGGCTAGCACAATGCCCTCGGGGTCTTGCCAATACCGGGACTCGAACCGTGATTCGAGTTTTGCAGTTCGGCAGTTCAGCGCACTACCATTTAGACCACCGCGTTTAGACCATTCTTTTAGTTTGGTATATTATTTATAAAGTTATCAAGAAAATAGCTGGTTATTAAGATAAACTTGAACGAAATTAACTGAAGTTATATTTTAAGTAACAAAATAAGTGCTATTACAGATTAACTCCTCTGTGACATAAACTTTAATAAAAAAAATTACATGAACCACATTTTTTCTGTAACGTTGAAAAATGATACCGAAGATTAATTAAGTTGAATGTTCTGCACATAGATTTTAAAAAGCTGATAACATTTTGTGCTTTAATTGCTTTATGTATATGACATTCTGGGATGTGAATTTGCAATATCTATAATGTAGTATTGTTTATTTGTACCACTGCTGGAAGAAATGAAAGAAGTGTCCGGATATTTAAAATTTTAAGACCGCTTCTAAATCATATTTTAAAACATTTCATTTCTAGTTATGTTTCAACACCTTTTGTTTATTGTAGGGTGTTGTGTTTTAAAGAAAACATATCTTATCGCATTATGTATCTTCATATAAGAATTTATAATGATTATCTAATATATAAAGCTCAGTTGGTGTTTGTATGTTTGTATGTATGTATGTATGTTTGTCGCCGCTGTATGTCCCACTCTCATTTAAAAACCAAATAACGAACAAGAACCAAATATGGCAGGACGGTTCCTTTTAACCTGCAGATGGTTTTGGTATATTTTTGGTAATTTTCGCTTTTGCCCGAAAGCAGTAAATAAAAATCAGAAAATGTAGAGATAAAGAGAAATAAATTATGTCTGACTCCCATATTGAACAGCTTCATACTGACATTCAAAACGAGTTCATATTGGTGCACTATTTTTTTCCTATACTTTATATTCAGCTGTGCGCTTTCTAAAATCTTTTATTGACCGATCGTGCTTTCCTAAATCTATATTTATGGTGCGCACTTTTTCGTGTAGGCATTTTAAATTGTGCTTTGTCATTTTATTATTGGTATTGGTATGGCAATCGTCCGTCCTCATGGGACGATGGCGTGTACTCCTGCTCCTCTGCCCACCCCCCTGACCTGTCTCCTGGCCTTTCTCTCTTCACTCAAAGCTATGAGGGATGCTTACACGACATAAATGCCCTCACACACTTTTTCCCGCCAGGAGGTGCGCTCCTCGGCAATGGTCTCCCATGTTTTATAGTCTATCTGTGCCAATGACATGTCTTTCTTGCAGACGTAATTGAAGCGCAAGCAGGGGCGACCTCTTTTTCTCTTGCCGGTTGCCAGCTCACCGTAAAACAAGGCTCTAGGAATGCGCTCCGAGCTCATCCTGCGGACATGAACTAACCACCGCAGGCGCCTCTCACTCAGAATTGAGTGCATTCTCAGCATATGGCTTCTTCTGAGTACCTCGACATTGGTGATCTTGTCCTGCCACTTGATGCGTAGAATCCTGCGCAAGCATCGTAAGTGGAAGCTGTTGAGCTGCTTTGTTTGCTTGGCGTAGGTCGTCCAGCACTCACTGCCATAGAGGAGTGTGCTGAGCATGCAGACCTGGTACACAGTGATTTTCGTCCTATCTGTGAGCTGCACATTGTTCCACACTCTTTGATTCAGCATAGCCATAAATGATGCGGCCTTGCCGATTCTGGTTCCTATTTCCTTATCCAGGGAGAGTGTGCTTGTGATGTTACTGCCAAGGTAGGTGAAATCATCGACGATGTCCAAGGTGTTTCCATCAATGGAGATTGCTGGATGGCGGTCAGTGCCTTGTCTCATAATGTTGGTCTTTTTTAGGCTAATCGTTAAACCAAAATCATTGCATGCCTCTGAGAACTTATTGACCAACTGTTGGAGTCCTGCCTCTCTATGTGAGATAAGGACTGCGTCATCCGCGAAGAGCAACTCTCTGATTAATACATTTTCCAATTTGCTCTTCGCTGAAAATGGAATTCTCTATTATGCACATTTGTAGTAATCCTACTAACTATTAATCCTACTTAAAGCTTGCAAGACTGCATTGTTTTAAAACAAATCTTTTCAAACTTTTACTTTTCCAATTAAAAAACTATCAAATATTTCTTCAACTGATGAATTTAGCTTATTTGCACATTCATGTTAATATATTTTTGTTCAATTTAAATGTGAATATTTTTATTTAAAGCATGTATAAATATTTGTGTTCATTTTTCTATGTAAAGTTTTGTAAAGTGTGTTGACCCAAGCTGCTAGCTGGATTATAGCGCTGTATAAATTCTCCAATTATAATAATTTCAATTGTTATAATATTGCAACGCAACTTTAGATGTGAAGTTTGAAAGAAATCGTGTCATAACAAATTTTGTGATTAATTAAACAAATTAATGTTAATTTTTTTCCTCAATAGAATACACGAACCATTTTAAGAAGTTTTTTGAAAGGCCAAATTCTGCTTTAAAATTACTTTAAATTAATTTACAAATCATGTCATACATGTCTTTCATAAATGCATAAATACCTACGGGAGGTCAAAAGTATTATTCTAAAATCTAAGCCAACGTCCTGCCCTCTTGATCCCATCCCCACTCCACTATTGGTTGAGTCATTAGATCTCTTACTCCCAACAGTAACTAATATAGTTAATGAAAGTCTAAAATCCGGCACCTTTCCTTCATTATGTAAATCTGCTATTATAAAACCCTTGCTGAAAAAAAAAGGGTTAGACCAAAACAATTTAAACAACTATCGACCTGTGTCTAATATTTCATTTTTGTCGAAAGTCATTGAAAAACTAGTTTTAAAACAACTTTTTTCTTATCTAAATGACCACACTCTTCTAAGTCCTAATCAGTCGGCCTATAGACCTTATCACAGCACAGAGACCACTCTGTTGAAGGTAACAAATGACCTCCTGCTCGCACTGGACAGTGGGAAAATTTCTATATTGGTCCTCTTAGATCTTAGTGCAGCCTTTGACACTGTCGACCATCAAATACTGCTGAAAACCCTGCAAAATTATTTTGGAATTTCTGGCTCAGTTCTGGCTTGGTTTCAATCATACTTATCTAACAGATCACAGGTAGTATCAGTAGATGGCTGTATCTCTCACAAAGCTGACTTGCTTTATGGTGTGCCTCAGGGCTCTGTTTTGGGTCCGGTACTTTTTGTACTGTATACAAGACCACTACTTCTACTGCTCGAAAAGCATTCAGTTAAAAGCCAATCATTTGCAGATGATACTCAACTATATACTCACACTGATCCCTCTAATATGGACTCCGCTGTCCAATTGTTGCAGGAGTGCATTGGTGAAGTAAAGTCTTGGATGACGTTAAGCAAACTCAAGCTGAATGATGACAAGACTGAAGCACTTCTATTTTGCAACAATAAATCACGCAGTACTTTGTCTCTTCCGAAGTCAATTCACGTAGCCAGTTCGGATATTCTGTTCACAACATCGACTAGGAATCTTGGCTACATTATTTCTGACAACATGTCTATTAACAACTTCATCAACCACATCTGTCGCTCTGCCTACACTGCCATTCGTCAGATCAGCTCAATCCGTCATTACTTAACAGTTAGTGCCACAAAAACTCTAGTCTGTGCTCTTGTACTGGCTCGTATGGATTACTGCAATTCTCTTCTGTCAGGTGCGCCAAAACAATGCATTGAAAGAATACAGAAAGTTCAAAATTCAGCTGCCAGACTGGTGCTCAAGGCAAAAAAACATGACCATGTTACTCCACTTCTTCGCTCACTTCATTGGCTGCCTATACAAGCCCGTATTGATTACAAACTGGCCGTTCTCTGTCACAACTTCTTTTCGGACTCATGCCCATCGTATTTTACTGAACTTTTGTCGGTCTACTCACCCACTCGCCAGCTACGATCTTCTGCAGACACACGCGTTCTCTCTGTTCCAACGACACGCACCAAAACATTTGGTGAAAGGTCGTTCTCTGTTTGTGCAGCCAAACAATGGAATTCTCTTCCATTACACATACGCGGTATTCAAACAACCAAGTCCTTCAAGACTGCACTTAAGACACATCTTTTCAAAATTTATTTTCAAAATTGATGAAACAACATTTCTTGTAAATGATTAACGTAGCTTATGTATAATGTACTGTAATTTTGTGTGTTTGTTTTGATATGAAAGTTAATTTAATACTTATAGGTATGTTATTTCTTTCATGTAAAGCGCTGTGAGCCCAGTTCCTTACTGGGATACAGCGCTATATAAATAATCATTTTATTATTATTATTATTTATACCACGCATTATGTTTAAAAACACATTTATCAATTTGTTATTACAGAGAAAAGCATTGATCGTTAAGAATGGTACATTTTGAAATCTTCAATGAAAATATTATTAAAATCCTTAAAACTCACTAACCTTAAAATTTTATTTAATTGACGTATATCAAATGCGAATTTTGGAAGGTGTATTATTGTAAATTTTATTTTCAATTTATAATATGTTAAATTTTTTAAACAGTTGCTCAGTCATATATTGATATTTAATTCGAAAGTTAAGTTCAGTTGAAAAATTTGTACATTAAAAAAATATTGGCATTTTACATATATATATATATATATATATATATATATATATATATATATATATATATATATATATATATATATTATATATCTTGAGTTATTAACCTCATTTCTTTTGGAATTTGTTACTTCAAATATTTGTTGTTAATTTCCATTGCTCTGATTCAATGTGTAATATTATGAATATAAAATTAAACTAAATTTTCATTATCTTGATAATTAAAATGTTTTTAAAGGTGTCTTAATTGTTCTGACTCTACTAAAGAGAAAACATTAACTTGAACGAATAGTAATATGTCCTTATTTACACTTCAAGATAAACATATATGTAAAAATCATCATCTAATTCTTTATTGTCTACTACTTTCAGATGTTCGTTTGGTCTTAAATTTAATGTTTTCAATAGTCTATTCAATCCAAATTTATTTCATATAATAATATTTTATAATCCGATAAGCAAGTTATTAAGAAAAAGTCGATAAAAGAATGTAAAATGATCAATATATTTTTTTCCTTTTCGTTTTCCCACACGAAACCCGAGAAACGCTTGGTATTTGGCTTAGTATAATCTATTTATAAAGTTCCTAAAATCACAACACAATTGTCCCATTTTTTCCCACAAAATATAACTCTAACAAATTGCAAACGAAAAATATCGTATAATCAAAATTCATTTAGCTCAGTCTCAACGTTTGTCATTTTTATTTATTATCATTAACCTGCCCACGAAAATCTTGAAGTAATGGAATATGGCTTTTTGCGCTAAAAGATTTGACACCTCTGTTAACAGCATATTTTTTTTCTTCTGTGGTGTAGAGGTTTAGATGGCATGTGTACAGACACTTGTTGCAATATAATTTATAATAGTATCACTGTAAAGGGATGTAGGTAAACTTAAGTGATATTTCACACAGCACTTAAAGTAACTTCCAGCGTTACTCGCAGACTTGGGTATGCCCATAACGGTGGTCAGACACCCCGAACGTTTGGACCCTGCCGATGTGACATCTGGACATTACGAGACCAGAATGGTTTGACCCTGTCAATGTGGCATTTAAACGTTTCGAGCCCCGGTTGATTCAACCCATGGATGGTTCGCCCGTTGCCAAAAAGAAAACAAAAATGTAGTAAGAATAATTTTAAAAAATATGACAATTTAAAAAATGACCTTTTAGTTGTATGATCGTCGTCAATGGCAATCCATGACTTCTGCCCTATGTGCCGTCTTCGGCCCGAGAGGAATAACTAACTAACTATGATGTATACTTAGGGTGCTGACGAGAGTTAATGTGAAATTTAAATAATGGGAGTGGGGCAAGAGAGAAATTAGGTTCATTTATACATGACTACCTACCAAAATGTCACTTTTATTTTCCGATTACATCACGACTTTGATTAGGGTGGAGGGGTCAAGAGAAGTATACGGAGACCAGGGACTGCTCATTGGCTGGCACATGTTAAATAGTTACATTTTACGGGGGTTTAGCCGTTTCGAAAAAGTTTCAGACATTTATAAACACATGTCTACGAACAATTCTCCAAATCCGCTGGCCCAACGCCATTACCAACGAGGACCTCTGGCAACGCACACAACAAGAGCTAGTGGAAGAGCTAATATGCCAGCGCAGATGGAAATGGATTGGCCAAACCACCCCAGAAAGCCTAAATCCAGCATTGTGAGACAAGCCCTCATTTGGAACCCCCAGGGCAACAGGAAAAGAGGTCGTCCCAAAATGACCTGGAGAAGGAAACTGGAGGCAGACTCCAAAGAGAATGGGCACAGCTGGGGGCAGTTGGAGAGATTGGCGCATGACCGGGATACCTGGAGAGCCTTTGTTCGTGGCCTATGTCCCAGATGGGACGACAGTCGATGATGATGATACGTGGGTTTAGACTAAGTGACGACCACAGGACACCGTGTGCTGGCGAGATTTATTGGAAAGATAAATAATGGAAGATAGGGCAGAGAGAATGTAGGCCCCTTTATAAAGAACTATCTAAACACATGTCTTTTCATTGTCCGATTACACCGGAAAGGGGTGGGGCTGATGTTGGATAGGCTTAAAAAGACTTTCTACCTCGGAGGAATGGTGCATTTATCACAATCATGAATTCGAATTGAAAGTTGACAGGTTGTCAGTGTATATCCTTTTTTTAATCGTCCCGTCATAAATTAAACGTTAAAAATAACAATTTCATACTGTTTTTACTTTTTAATACATACTTAGATTAAACTAGATCATTAAAAAAAATCGTTAAGAGGTAAAGTAATAAAATTTGAAATAAAAATAACTAAAACAATTTTGTGTAGTAGCAACAAAATGGTCAAAACGTCATTTGGTCGAACTTTCCGGGGTTAAATCGCATTTGGCATTATTCCTAGCGTCGCGTCTCGCAATAGTTAGTGAATGGTCCGATTAAATAGCTAAATCTAAAAATGTATTACTGATTTTCGTATAATTATTAATACTTACACTAATAAAAAATTATTTCTATTCCTCAGAAATATCTAAGTTTTTGTAGAGATGAGCAGGCTTGGCACAAAGACTCTTGCAGCTTGTTTTCTTGTTGCAAAGCTACTTGTCGCATATGTCAGGTTATAGTTGTAATGTTAGTTCTGGCACTACCTAGTGGTCCAATTCTGTATTCCTTGTGGTCAGATGACTTATGGTACAAGGAATTAGATAGGGCCTATAGGAAAAGTGGAAAAACATCACCGTTTAATTTAAACTTTTATTTATATGAATGGGGAGCATACATATTTGTAGCATTGTCAAGTTTGCTCTATGCGGTTCATTGCTTTCTAATCAAGTTCAACGGGGAAGTGCGAAATTTCTACACATCAATGTTAAATGATAACATTTCCAAAAATTATATAGCAAAATGTTTAAAGAAATGTAGAGACAGCGAGAAATGTACTGACAAATTGGTTTTCCTTCTACTACATATTGCTAACTTTATCTTGAAAATTCCATTAATTAACTTTTTAATAGAGGCACTGATCGTACCATTCACGAAGTTAAAATGTAAATGTAAAACTTGTGAGGAAATTGCACAATTCGTCCTGATCGGGGTTTCAGCCTGTTTCGTTATAATTATTTTAATGCTGGATGCCATGTTTTTAGCTGGAGTGTTGGTAATTCTAGTAGTGACTGTGGCGTTTGAAGGAGGAACAATCTATAACTTGATCCCAGTTCTCTTCTGGCTGGCCGTCTATTTGTGGAGTTCTTTGAAAAATTTACACAAACCTTTTGACGAATTCATGGCGACACTTTTAGAGACAGACATTTTCCAGCACTTGTTTATTGATAGACAAGTTGAAAGCACTGATAATAGTAAGTGAACACATAATTTAATGCATGGTTTAAAATTCAAAGTCCTGTGCAATTATAATTGCAAAAAGTTGTGTTTTTTATTTACATATATATATATATATATATATATATATATATATAATATATATATATATATATATAAACCATTATTTGACGTGTTTACTTTTTTTTTGTGTTGTACAAAAACGAAATTAGAATTTTATTTCATAATTCAGTTCTAACTTTTAAACCCCTTAACAATATTTTAACTAACACCGTGATTTTTTTCTCGACGCTCCTGAAATCTTTCATTTTGTAAATTCTACTTGCCTCACTGCCTTACTGATTAAATGCTTACAATGTTTCTTCATTTCAAAGATTGCAAACCAGATACAAACTTATTCTTAGCACCGTCATCTAGTCCAGTGCTTCTCAAACATTTTCTTATGACGGACCGACAGGGATTTTTCCTATTGCTCCACGGACCGGTGCACTATTTCGGTAGTAACGAGGATTTCCCAGTACTGACGTGATAGCAAAATAAGCCCCCTACATGGCCTAAAGCCCCACAACATTAGTCATGAATTCGGTTTTTTTTCATGCTACATGTCATAGAATAATTTTGAAAAAGAATAAACTTAAGCCTTGATTGCTTAATACTCATTTACGATCGTATTCATTTTGTATAAAAATGTTTTGATAATTGCAGCGATCGTTTTTGTTTCAAATTGTGTTAAAATTGGTAGTACTTAATAAATTAATATTCCAACTTAAGTCTACATTTCATTTAAGAGAACATAAAATTTATATAAAAAGTCATGTTTATTTCTGTAAAAAAAAATAAAGTAACTATAGTAAGAACATGTGTAAGTTTATGCTCAAAGCTTAACTGAGACTAATGGATCAGGTGAGTCTGTTTTTTTTGTTGTAAGAGTATCAAGTCTTGCCTTGATTGAGAACAACACTGAACGCAATAGAGAACAAATATCCATACTGTTCTTGTAATTTTCCTTAATAATGCTCATTGTTGAAAAACAAGTCTCACATAAGTATGATGAAATTTCCAGAACTAGTTGTATTTGTTTGTAATGAGGTAGAAAAGAAATACTTGCTTCAAGTCATACTTATATTACTATCGCACATATATCATCAGAATTGCCAAATTGACTGACAGGCGTACCATGAAAGCCAGCGGTTAGATCTCAGGTGCTTTGATGTCACCATCAATCGACAACGGGTGACAATTCGATATATTATATTGTCGGTTCTCAAACTTAAGGAAAACTTACGGATTATAATAAGATTTATTTTTCATTATTTGATAATTGCCGCGGACCGGTGGCTGATCGTACACGGACCGGCACCGGTCCGCGGACAGCCACTTTGAGAAGCACTGATCTAGTCCATGGGTAAATTTGTTTTTATTTTTAAAAAAAATACCACTATACCACAAATGTGAGACCAATGAAATGATCTTATCAAGTGAATCCCATTTAGTAAGCAATCCATTTACATTTCTCAACATCTTAATTCTTACATTTAGACATCCTCAATCTTAAACCAAATTCATGAGCGGTTAATTGTAATTTAACTATAGTCACTGCATTCCTTAGGTATCCTTTATTATTCATCCATATGTTAAAACATTAATGCAAATAAAAAATGTAGATACATCCTTCGTCCCAACTTACAACATGCATGTATGTACTCCCTAATTACTCTCGTTTCATCCAACATCTCCTTATTTATTTATTATTTTACATTTATCCATGGAACATGTGCCACTAGAACCTATCCATGCGATGTAAAGCACGTAGAAGTTTTTTTTAATTTATACCAATCTCCTTGCTCGAATGAATAAATAACAAACAATATAGTTGCTTTTGGTCAAATTTAATTTTTAAATGAATGTGATCTTCACTTTTTAATTTTGAAATCAATTAACAATACGTTTTGAAATATTAGAATTATTTTCATTGATTTATTTATTTTTTCAAGTAAGCGTTTTCGTCCTTTCTTTCTCTTCCTTTCTCTGTCAATCTCTCCCTCTCTCTCTTTCTCTCTCTCTCTCTCTCTCTCCTTCTTTCTCTCTCTCTCTCTCTTTCTCTCTCGTAAGATAATAACTTTATTTAATTTTATAGAATATTCATTAAATTTAAATTCATACAATGTTGCTAAAATAGAGACACAATAACTAAATGCACGATTCATGATTCACTATGTTTCAAGAATTAGCAGATGAAGTTAAGGACTGTTTTCACCACCAAACTGGATTTACATTTAAGAATAATACACTGGAATTGAACATTACTCACCCCTTAGTAGATGTTTATAGATCTGGAATTTCGAAAGAATTCTTCTACAAATGTGCTAAAATTGACCATGTAAGGGCACCAGGATCCGCTCTAGAGAATAACTTAAAAGTAAGTTTTAAAGAGTAAGAGAATAATTACTTTTGTTAGGTGTTTGGTTGGGGTAAAACTAACTTGACTTTACCACAATGAATGCTGTTATTACTGAAATAGTATTTATAATTTCACTGACAATGGGCGACGGACTAAGATTTACAAGGACATTCTTTTTTATTTTGTCAATTATAAAATAACCAGTATGGATTAGTGATATTTTTAGCGACAAAAATGGTATTGATTTGTGAATCCCCTGAAGGTATTATTTTCCGTGTTACCAGGTTGTGTATTCGTACCAGTTTGTTTCACAACTTTAATTAGTCCGCTCAAGTTTCAACAACCAGAATACACATTCCTTGAAAATAATGTTTCTCTTGTCTTTTCCACTTTGTTTCTCTCTCTTTCTAGCTTTGCCTCGGCATATCGGTCCAGTTTCTCTAATGATTGTATCTCAGCCTATTAACTACCGTGTTTTTAATTTAGTCTGACGAATTAACACTTCGACTGTCTCCAATAAGTCTTTCACATGTCTCTTCGGCCACATTTTGAAATGGCCTACTCTAGAGAGTGAATCTAACATTCTTCTCTCTAAATCAAGGAAAATACACCCCTAAAACTCTTTAAACTCAACCCCAATTTATATTCCTGTCTTTGTCTCTTCACGTTATTAAATCTTAATATCTATTGCAGCAACTTCATCTGTTTATTGTTTTTTTTGTGGTTTTAATTGGCTACACGCTTTCTCTTAAAATATGAACAATACGTACTGTTTCCAAGAGTGTGTCCTATTCCACATGCACATTTAGAAAATTTAACGATCACATTTTAGCTCCGTCGATTAACAGAAAATAATCCTTGAGGTCGGATATATTGTAAATCTTTAAATGGCTGTAGCTAAGAATTTTGCTAATGTGTTGGTCAAGGATAAGCACGCTGATTGTCATCCTTGTTCTTTCTGGTCCTCGGACAAGGCTTTAAATACAGTTTTTGAAAACAAAAACTTTAACGTTTTTAACTTAAAACTTTTGACTTTTGTTTTCTTTTTTTTTCTTTCCAGGCTGTGTTTGTATTTTGTAAGTTAGCGGCTTTCATCTTTTTTGTGTATCTCGTCCTCATGGCGTATGGGAATATTGTCTTCATCTCTCCAACAAACCGAGTGTTTATTACATTTGTAGCTGGTATACTGCCCAGTGTCGTTGACAAACTTTATGGAGATAATTCTTCTCTGAAGAAAATTAATCCTTCAGACGAAAGGTAGAAATAAATTTCTTTTTAGACTGATATCGGCATGTTTTATAGTTAATTTTGAATATTAAAAATGTAGCGTTATTTAAAAGAGTATGAACTTTTTTGAAAAATTACAATATACAAAGCATTTTTTTTAGTTAAGAACTGACTAGGTACTCAATAAAATGTATACAAAGGAACTTTCTTTGATCAACAGATTATTAAAAGAATTGGAGAAAAAGATGTCAGCTTTCAGGGAAAAATGGATTGTGCACGACTTTACATCCATTAAATTATCAGAAGTTTCTTCTGATCAAAAAGTTGATTTGTATATTATCAAAAAAGGTAGACGCGCTCTGTGAAAACATTACACTTTTTTCATTTTAACAAATGCTAATGGGATTGAAATGAATCAACATAATATACGCAGTGTTTTATACGGGGCTTTATTTTAATAATGCTTAATGCATGCTGGAAAGGCGTTTAATACTTTGTTCCATCTACAGTTGCATCAGATCCATTATTAAGTGAAATGCAGCCTCTAGGTCAAGCTGAAGATCAAAGCACTGATAATATGGAAATATGGCGTCGAGCACTTCCCATCGGTGAACATTTTTATAAAATACAATTTATATATTTATTTATTTTTTTTTGAAGTTTATGTCTGTAACATATAGTTTCAAATAAAATAAGCTATTCATTTTTTAGAAAGGTTTGCAATTAAGGTCGACTTAAGAGAAAATGATATATAAAATATATATTGTTTCCTCTAATGGAATGTTAAACTTAAAACCATTCCTTGGTTAAACAATTTATAAACGGAATAATTGCACTCTGAATGTGTTGCTATTCCACTTAAAAGTTAAAGAATTTGGGTTTTAATTCTTATTTTAAAGTTTTTTGTTACACACACTTAAAATTACCGTCTGAATAAATCATCATGTTTCCAATTCTAAAGGGATCTATTTTTAAATCCTTTATATTAACTCGTGGTGTCTGCGGCCGACCTTGTTTGCTTGTCGCCAAAACTTTTGATCGATTTTTTACCCACTTGCTCGCAAGATAGCGAGCTGAAATTTTGCAGGCAGTTTCGTACCGATGATAAAAACAATGTATCAAAATTTCAGATCGATCGCATGTACCGTAATTAAATTATTGATTTTTTAGATTATTTTATTTATTCCTATGTATCATGCTATTTTTTGAGATAGAGCGTCGCGGTGCGTATTATATTGAACAACCTTTCTGTCGCGCAATAAGGTGCGTATTTTATTGACAGCTCTTTTTATAAACATATTCCTGATCGGCGTGCATTATATTAAACATGTTTTACGACACAACTGCAATTTTGTATTTCTGGATGGTCTGGCGCTGCGTATTATAATGAACATTCTTTTAATTACTTCTCGTACATAAAGGATTTATAGTCAAAAACTTGGTTTTTTACGGGTTGTTTTTATTAAATCCTTTATATTAACTCGTGGTGTCTGCGGCCGACCTTGCTTGCTTGTCGCCAAAACTTTTGATCGATTTTTTACCCACTTGCTCGCAAGATAGCGAGCTGAAATTTTGCAGGCAGTTTTTGTACCGATGATAAAAACAATGTTTCAAAATTTCAGATCGATCGCATGTACCGTAATTAAATTATTGATTTATTAGATTATTTTATTTATTCCTATGTATCATGCTATTTTTTGAGATAGAGCGTCGCGGTGCGTATTATATTGAACAACCTTTCTGTCGCGCAATAAGGTGCGTATTTTATTGACAGCTCTTTTTATAAACATATTCCTGATCGATGCGCATTATATTAAACATGTTTTACGATACAACTGCAATTTTGTATTTCTGGATGGTCTGGCGCTGCGTATTATAATGAACATTCTTTTAATTACTTCTCGTACATAAAGGATTTATAGTAAAAAACTTGGTTTTTTAGGCCCCCACCCCTGAAGGAATGGTCATTAGGATTTCAGTGCTCTAAAGTATTTAATATTGGCTGACAATTTGTTATATAAAAAGTTTGAATTTTGGTTAAGATCCATCAATTTACACAGTAGTTACGCTAAAACTAATTTTTATATAGCTCATATAAGCAACAAATTTGCATTATGGGCATCCCGGCCCAATCGGTGCAAGAAATTAACTTTAAAATACATGTTTATTTCAAACTAAATCATAATAGATATTTTTTCAATATCTTTCAAGGTCGTATAAAATCATAATGGGAATAAAGTCTGAAACGCTTACGAAAATAAAGATTTTGGGCCCCGGCCCCAAAGGAATGGATATAAGGTGTTCAATACAAATATTATTTTAATATGGGCTATAAAGTATGTATGTACTAAGCTTGGTCAAGATCCATTCATTTTCCAAGTAGCTAATACTAAAACTAATTTTATATAGCTCATATTAGTAAAATAAAATTTGGACCCTGGCCCCCCATGAATGTCAATCTTCAATTTATTTTTTCACAAAATCATCCCGTAAACATACTCAACAATAACCATAAGTTTCATCGTGATTGGATGACTGGTTTAGTCGGCTATAACTGACAAACATACATACATACATACTTTGATTTATATATATATATATCTATATATATAAAAATCAAAGTATGTATGTATGCATGTCTGTTATAGCTGACTAAACCATTCATCCGATCGCCATGAAACTTTTGGAGACTTTTGAGTACGCTCCCGGGATGGAAATAGGCTATTTTTTTCAAAATGTAACACTCATGGGGTGCCGGGGGCCCATAATGAGAATTTTTTCTTATATGAGCTATATAAAAATTAGTTTAGGGCTTAGCTGCTTGGAAAATGAATGAATCTTGACCAAACTTGGTACATAACAACTTGATAACCTATATTAAAGTACCATATGGCATTGAACTCCTAATGTCCGTTCCTTCGGGGCCGGGGGCCCAAAATCTTTTTTTTGGTAAGCGTTAAATACTTTATTCCCGTTAGCTGACTAAACCATTCATCCGATCGCCATGAAACTTTTGGAGACTTTTGAGTACGCTCCCGGGATGGAAATAGGCTACTTTTTTTCAAAATGTAACACTCATGGGGTGCCGGGGGCCCATAATGAGAATTTTTTCTTATATGAGCTATATAAAAATTAGTTTAGGGCTTAGCTGCTTGGAAAATGAATGGATCTTGACCAAACTTGGTACATAACAACTTGATAGCCTATATTAAAGTATCATATGGCATTGAACTCCTAATGTCCGTTCCTTCGGGGCCGGGGGCCCAAAATCTTTATTTTTGTAAGCGTTAAATACTTTATTCCCGTTAGCTGACTAAACCATTCATCCGATCGCCATGAAACTTTTGGAGACTTTTGAGTACGCTCCCGGGATGGAAATAGGCTACTTTTTTCAAAATTTAACACTCATGGGGCGCCGGGGGCCCATAATGAGAATTTTTTCTTATATGAGCTATATAAAAATTAGTTTAGGGCTTAGCTGCTTGGAAAATGAATGAATCTTGACCAAACTTGGTACATAACAACTTGATAGCCTATATTAAAGTACCATATGGCATTGAACTCCTAATGTCCGTTCCTTCGGGGCCGGGGGCCCAAAATCTTTTTTTTGGTAAGCGTTAAATACTTTATTCCCGTTAGCTGACTAAACCATTCATCCGATCGCCATGAAACTTTTGGAGACTTTTGAGTACGCTCCCGGGATGGAAATAGGCTACTTTTTTTCAAAATGTAACACTCATGGGGCGCCGGGGGCCCATAATGAGAATTTTTTCTTATATGAGCTATATAAAAATTAGTTTAGGGCTTAGCTGCTTGGAAAATGAATGGATCTTGACCAAACTTGGTACATAACAACTTGATAGTCTATATTAAAGTATCATATGGCATTGAACTCCTAATGTCCGTTCCTTCGGGGCCGGGGGCCCAAAATCTTTATTTTTGTAAGCGTTAAATATGTTATTCCCGTTAGCTGACTAAACCATTCATCCGATCGCCATGAAACTTTTGGAGACTTTTGAGTACGCTCACGTGATGGAAATTGGCTACTTTTTTTCAAAATGTAACACTCATGGGGCGCCGGGGGCTAAATAATGAGAATTTTTTCTTATATGAGCTATATAAAAATTAGTTTAAGGCTTAGCTGCTTGGAAAATTAATGGATCTTGACCAAACTTGGTACATAACAACTTGATAGCCTATATTAAAGTACCATATGGCATTGAACTCCTAATGTCCGTTCCTTCGGGGCCGGGGGCCCAAAATCCTTTTTTTTTATTTGTAAGCGTTAAATACTTTATTCCCGTTATGATTTACACGATCTTGAAAAGCATGGACTAATATATCTATCATGATCCAGATTGAAATGAACAGGTATTTTAAAGTTATTCTTTTGCACCGATTGGGCCCGGGGGCCCTTAATGTCGTTTTTGTTAATCTATATATATAAAAATCAATGTATGTCTGTGTGCATGTCCTTTATAGCTGACTAAACCATTCATCCGATCATCATGAAACTTTTGGAGACTGGCAACTTTTTTTCTAAATTTATCACTCATGGGGCGCCGGGGACCCATAATGTCATTTTTTGCTTATATGAGCTATATAAAATATAGTTTCAGCGCTACCTACTGTGTAAATTGATGGATCTTAACCAAACTTTGTATTTAAAAATTTGATAGCCAATATTAAAACACTAAAGGGAACTGAACTCCTAATAGTCATTCCTTCGGGGCTGGGGGCCCAAAAAATTCTTTTTCTTAAACGTTTAAGATTTTATTCACCATTCAATTATTAACAATATTGACAACTAATGACACATGTATCCATTATTATACAGATTGAAATGAACAGGTATTTTGAACTTTATATCTTGCACTGGGGCCCTTAATGTCGTTTTTTGCTTATGTGAGCTTTATAAAAATTAGTTTTTGCGTTAGCTACTGAGTAAATGAATGCATCTTAACCAAAATTTGCATACAAAAATTTAGTAGCCCATATTGACATAATTAAGGTTTCTAAACTTCTAATGTCAATATATTCGGTGCCGGGGGCCCCAAATGTCTTTTCTTCGTATATGTTTAAGATATTTTTCCCCATTCAATTTTTCACGATCTTGAGGAATATATCTATGAGGAAACTGAATTAAATGAACAGGTTTTTGAAATTGACACCTTTCACTAAAGGGGCCCCTAAATGTCGTTTTTTTCCTTATATTAGCTGTATAAAAATTAGTATTCGCGTTAAATACTGAGAAAATTAATGGATCTTGACCCATCTTAATATATAAAAACTTAAGGGTTTATATTTTATTACTATAGGGCACTGAACTCCTAATTTTCATTCCCTTGGGGCAGGGGGCCCAAAATTTCATTTTTAGTAAATGTTCAATATTTTATCGTTCATTCAATATTGAGACATATAAATAAATGTATGTATTTTGAAATTTATTCAAATTAAAATGTCTTTCGCACTTTATTTCTTGCGATAATTATGCCCTGGGGCCCATAATGTAGTTTTTTGCTTATATGAGGTATATAAAAATAAGTTTATGCGTTAGCTACCGAGTAAATGAATGGACCTTAACCAAAATTTGTATACAAAAACTTGGCAGCCGATATTAAAATACTATAAAGCACAGAAATTCAAATTTCCATTCCTTCGGGGCCTGGGGCCCCAAATGTCTTTTCTTCGTATATGTTTGAGATAGTTTTCCCCATTTAATTTTTCACGATCTTAAGGAATATATCTATGAGGAAACTGAATTAAAATGAACAGCATTTTTTTAAATTGAAATCTTTCACCGAATGGGCGCAGGGGCCCCTAAATTTCGTTTTTTATATCAGTATATAGCTATAATATATTACTATAGGGCACTGAACTCCTAATCTCCATTCCCTCGGAGCTGGGGGCCCCAAATGTCATTTTTACTGCACGGTAACAATTTAATTCCCCATTCAATTTTACACGATATTGAGAAATTTAGCTTGAGTACAATGGCAATAAAAAAATTAAATTATCACTCATTTTTTGGCTGGGCCTCTTAATATCGTTTTTCCTTTTGTAAGTTTTTAATTATTAATTTATGTAACAGTTTGCTATTAAACTTGGACTTTTTTTTCTCACTTCCCCGAAGGTTTATGGCATAATTCTTTTAAAAAATACCAATCTTTGGTTTCTTTCAATTTATTCATTTTTAAAGAGATCGTTGCAACGCACGACGGGTCTGCTAGTATATATATATATATATATATATATATATATATATATATATATATTATATATATAGGTAGAGATACCCCCCACCGCACCGATCTCCTTGGCAAGAAATGTTATGCTAATTTTTGAAACATGTTACTTGCAGAGCGAATACAGTCTGATGACAAAGATACGCCTTACACATCTACAATAAGAAGACACACCATTTAACCATGTTTCAAGTATATGTGTATTTAAAAAAATTAAACTAGTAAATTCATTTACAGCTAAAATTATTATTATTATTATATATATATATATATATATATATATATATATTATTTAAATTGTGACGATAAGTTGCTTCCTCAATGTTCTTCAATATTTTTGTTCATTATTTCATACTGTATAAACACATCACACTGGTAAACAAAAGAAAGATAACTGGTGTTTATTTATTTATTTTTTTAATTATTTTTTTTTATTTTTTATTTTTAAACAGAAAATCACTTTTTTCATCTTCTTGAAAAAAATTCATCAAGTGTGTGTGTGGTTGCTTATTTAAATTACTATATGAGGTACGTTAAATTTTAATAATTATATAAGTTATTTGTACTGATGAATGAAAAGGCAAAGGATAGGTCCACATGCCGTGCTTTAGTTACAGAAAGATCACTAAGAGCAGAGGAGCCAACTAGGGCAGACGCAAGTGAATAAAACAAACCCGTAAAAACAAAGTTTTTGAAATAAATCCCTTATATATGAGACATAACTAACAGTATTGATTATTTTCAAACGCGACAAACATTTACAGACTGAACCTGTCTTAACTCAACTTTGCTTCATAACCCTGTGGGAGAGGTGAAATGTCTGGTCACCGATCGCTCGACCGAGCTCAGCGTGACACGTAAAATGTAAACAAAAGCATGCCTGTACTTCGATGGGTTGCGTCAATGCGCGAACTGAGCTCTCACATGAAAAAAAAACAAAAAAACCGTGAAATTGAATTACATACCTCGCATAGAGATAAACTAAAAATGCTTTAATTCAATTACAGTACGTTCGATCGATCTGAAATTTTGACACGATGCATTGTTAGGTGACACGGGTCAGTGTGACAAATTTCAGCTCGATGGCTTTACGGCAATGGGTCATTTTTTACTTTTGTTTTTCCGCCCGCCCAAGACAGAGAGACAGAGAGACAGAGATCACGACAGACAGACAGAGAGAGACGGCGGTGAAGTTAATATAAGGGATTTAAAAAGTGCGGGGAGGAAGGCCAGGCAACACTGCCTCACCCCATCGTGTTTGTGGCATGCAGAAGAGACTGCCACTAGAGGATTGGTCTCATCAGCTACACCACTAGCTGCAAGTAATAACGATAAATCGATCGTCTTTCGTAGAAAGGCAGATGCCATAAATACATACTGATGAATGCATTAGCATAAACCTCTTCATTTGCATTACTTTTAAAAAGCTTAAAGCTGTAATTTATTGATTTGATTACACAATTCGTATGTGCATGTTGTATTTTATTTAAAAACTAGTCACATATCTATATTAGATACCTATAGACTAAGCTACTCTAAGGTTGTTCTTTTTCCTTTAAATTTTTACATATAAAAACGTACAAAATAACATGTATTGCAATAACAAGGAGGAAGACAAACCAATAAACAAGATTAAGGGATTTTTTATTAAATATTGTTTGCGGTAAATGTATTAATTTTAATTAACGCCCCTTCCAATAACAAAACTAAATAATCGCATGACAAATTTGGTCTACATCCGATTTGTAATTATATTTATGTTTAAACAAACTGAAAACTGCACAAGAAAAGCAGATGGTCTTTTTTAAATCCCTTATATTAACTTCGAAATCTTGTATGTCGTCATCTCTCTCTGTCTGTCGTTCGCGTGCGGGCGGAAAAACAAAAGTAAATAAAACAAGCCCGTAAAAACAAAATGGTTGACTATAAATCCCTTATATATGAGACATAACTAACAGTATTGATTTTGTTCTAACGCGACAAACATTTAAAGACTGAATCAGTCTTAACTCCCCTTTGCTTTATAGCCCGGGGGGGTGGGAGAGGAGAAGGGCTGGTCACCGATCGATGGACCGAGCTCAGCGTGACACGTAAATTGTAAACAAAAGCACGCCGGTACACCTGGTTAAAACATGAGTTGTGTTCATCAATGGCCGGCGTGAAGTCAATTGACTCGTAAAATGTAAACAATAGCGACTTCTACATATAGTTTTATATAGATAAACTAAAAATGCATTAATTTCATTACGGTTAGTTCGATCGATCTGAAATTTTGATACGATGCATTGTTAGGTGACACGGGTCTATGTGTCAAATTTCAACTCGATGGCTTCACGGCAAAATGGTCATTTTTGACTTTTGTTTTTCTGCCCGCCCAAGACAGAGACGGCGGTGAAGTTAATATAAGGGATTTAAAAATGACACACTTCCCGTGATTTCATCGAGCTGAAATGTTGCTCATAGACTCGTGTCACCTAACAATGCATGGTTTCAAAATTTCAGATCGATCAAACGTACTGCAATTAAATTAATGCATTTTAGTTTATCTCTATATAACTATATTTAGCTGTGTGCTTTTGTTTACATTTTACGTGTCAAGCTTAGTTCAGTCTAGCGATCGGTGACCAGACCGCCACCCCTTTCCCCGTTTTACAGCAAGGGGAGTTAAGGCAGTTTGAGTCTTTGAATAATTGTCACGTTTGAACATAATCAATACTTTTTGTTATGTCTCATATATAAGGGATTTATAGTCAAAAACTTTTTTTACGGGGTTGTTTATTATGTTTGTAACAAATAAATCTTGAAATTCGGGAGCATTTCGACACACATAAAAATTGCCTCACATTGTTTTATTTATTAAAAGAAAAAAAATGCCACAGATGTAAATGCTTAATTTTAAATGCGTTTCACAATATTTTTTTTTGAATTGCCAAAATAAAATCATTTAATCATCCCTAAAAGTGTTACATATACGAAGTCGTATTAATTTCATATAAACACGTTATAAAGATATAAAACTTGGCATTCTTTTCAAAGAAGCCAAAACATTTGGTCCACATGGCCGTGAGGATCTTTTATTGAGGGGCCGAATAATGAAAATCAGATGCAGTTGAGTTTTAATCGTTTTTTAAAACTAAAATAATAGTTATTATGTATTTTAAGTCTTTTTTTAATTTAGATTTTATTAAGTACATTATCAGACCTTTTCATGAGCACTATTTCATTCATCAATATATATATATATTTACATGTCTTATGTTTGTTTTTAACACTATTTTGCCTAATGAAAAATTGCGTTTTTATTTTTGAATATTTCGGCCTGTCTGTTCGAACTTTGAACAAGAACTCCTCCTTAACCATACCATATAGAGGGTTCGGGTCTTTCCAAATATGTTAAGGAGGTCCCAAGGATGTGCACGGGCCAAAAGATTACCGAAAAAGTGTACTGGATTTCCTGTTAAATAAAAAAGAAACCGAAAATATATCAGTATTATGTCAATTTCTCGCCAACCCAAAAATCTATCAAATGCCAAACGATAGCTAATAATAGAAAAATGTTGTAGAAGGCATTTTTAAAAAAAAATCTTTTTGTTTGACTCCCGTAATTTTTGTAGCAATTTGAAGAAATCACTTATTTTGTTTACTTTCAGAATTATAGGTTTAAAATTACTTTTAATGTAATTTAGAATGATAGTTAATGGGGTTTTCCTGCTTTGTAAATGCTAATATTGGACTGTAGCGCGTTGTGCATTATATTGACAAATTTTTGGTGTTACTCTAGAATGATTTCCTCTGAATAAAAAAAAATCTGAAATTCTTTGATGGAAATTGCATTTAAATACTCATTCGAATTTGTATTACTTATTTCATGTCTAACTACAAGTGTCACCTTACGCCAAGAATATGTGGGCGTTTTTTGAGTACGATCCAAGAATGGTTACTGTTTTTTTTTGTGTGTGTGTTTGTAGGTTTGGTTTTTTGTTGTTGTTGTTTTTAATTAACACTCTGTTTGGGACGGGGGTTGAAAGTTTCCTTTTTTTAGATAATTATAAGCAATATAAAAAAATTAGTTTAAGCATGAGCTACTGTTAAATGAATATATCTTGAACAAACTAGCTTACTTTTCTGCCTCTTTTTTCTGTTATGGTATTTTGCTCGTCTACCACTTTAACAAAGGTCGCATAGATCCATTGTTTGCTTTCTAAACTTAATATTAAACTGTGTATTAAAAATGTATCTAAAATAAGAACATTTTAAAGTTATGACCTAGTTCAAGTGACTGCTCTAAATATAGATGATATATATTTTTTATATTAATGTCATTCTGTAAGAACTCTTTTTGTGTAGATTTCCTATGGTAGTATGACTCAACAAGAGGAAAGCTATTGATGTAATGAATCATGGCTTTTCTATCTATTACTCAGATTTTTACTTGATTTGTTTCCCTCTTCCACCCCTTGATGGGATTCCAGTAAGAAGATTATTTTTATGGGGTTTTATACCATTTTCTGACAGATTGCCAGAGTACCAAGATAGTAATTCTTACATACTCACCTTCAAGCCTTCAAATGAAACGCTATATAAATGGGTGCTAAGGCACCTAGATTCATTTTTTGCACATTTTCAAAACATTGACTAGTATTTAAATTATATTAATGCTTTTGATAGTTATTAGGCATAGCAATTGTTTTCCCTTTCAGTAGCTGAAATATTTATTTTTTTTACATTTAAACTTGCAAATCTTTTACCTGTCCGTTTGACGCTAAATTTTCTTTTCAGGTAAAACATACTTCCTCATATGTATGTAAGCCTAACCAGCTTCAGATATTGTTTTCCTTTTTTTCAATTTCAAATTCTCAGGATTGTGTTGTCTCTTCCGTTTGAGCTTCATTCTGTCATTTATGTCACTGGTAAATTCTTCCATTTCTTAATTACTTTTACCTATTCAAGGTGTGCAGGCCTCTCTTTATTATAACTCAGCAGTTTGCCGAAGCTTGCAATGCCATGTGTAAGTTTCATTCTCATTGAATGTATGCAATGTTGGCATTAGAAGATGTAAGAGAGGCTGGCTATGGGGGAATGGAGGAATGGAGGGGAAAAATGAAGTCTATTTTAAACCTAAGGCTTACCAACTTAAATCTTAAAAACTTAACTAAATAATTTTATTGAAAGGAAATTATGCACTATAAAAGTTTATGTTTCAAAATTATTTTTCTAATTAGCAGCGTAAATGATTAATAACTTTTCATTTTCATGTGCATTATTTTCTTACTGACACTAGTACTACTGATCAACGATTGCACCTTTACACATCTGACCTTATTTCGCTGGTGAATCAATATTAACCAATTTGCATTTTGAAAATATGTTTAAATAAAGATACTTACATATATTCTTCCCTTGCAATGTCAGAAGAACTAGAACTATCACATGGCAGTGGATAATAGTAGTCACTGCTATTCAAATCATATTCATTCGAAATGGTACTTGAAAAGCTACTTCTCAAGGAGACCAAATTTTAACTAAAGGTATCACAACGGGTATACTATAAGGCAGTGGTTCTCAACCTGTGGTCTGCAAAGATGTGTCAGGTGGTCCTTGAGTAAAACATGACAGTTACGCACTGTATGATTCATCGAAAAAGACTAGCAAGTAAAAATAAAATTACACAGATTTGAAATCTATTTTTGATCAGGCAATAATAGTTTTAAATTTTATCAAGCCTCCTCCGTTAAGGTATATGATTGGCTGATTATATTAATTATATTAAACTAATTTCAAAGCGTTTATTTTTCTATTAGATGTATATACTAGGTATATACAAGCTAGATAGCCGATATAAAAATATTTTGGGCATGGAACTCCTCTAGACCATTTCTTTGTTTCCTGAGCGACAAATCTTTTCTTTTTTTTAACCGTAAAAAAGTTAAGAAATTATTCTCCATTCGATTTCAAAGATTGTGACAAATGATGATAAACAAAGCCATTTTAAATCTCACTGAAATGAATAGGATTTTCGAACTTTAAATATTGCATCAATTGGGACCGGGTCCCTTAATATCGTTTTTTTTTAAACACGAAGTATAGTCCTCGCGACTTGCGTATAGTAAATGTTTGTTTACTGTTTGGTAAGTGTAAGCTGGAATTCAATTTTGCCACCACTCGACTACAAATGAAAATAAACTAACATTGAAACAAAGCCATTCATAGCCCATAAAAAAATGTAATGACATGGATGTATAATATTAGCTACAGATATTGGTCCTGATTAATTTCAGATGGTTATTTCGGAAATTTAGTTTGGCAAGTTTTATTTAGAATTATATAGTAAAAAATATTAAGATAAATTTCAGATTTTTATTTTATTTATTTATAGACGTATATAACAAGGTGCACAGGCCTATGGCTGGGCTCACAGCGATTTACAAACATTCTAAAGAACTTGACAAAAGTCGTAGTAGCTTTCTTAATATTCCTACTCATGCACAACGTTAGGTAATCATGGCAACACATTGACGTATATCCATCATCTACTGGTAGTCAGATAGGGCGATATCAGCGTACCTCAATGCAGAGCGGTAATTGGAGAGAATTCCGTTGTTTCATTGCTCGAAACGAGAAGAACCGTTCACCAAAAGTCTTAGTGTGTACCTTAGGGCTATAAATAAAATATTAACACTAGATGGTGAATAGACAGATCAAAGTTCGCTACGACAGGAAGAATAAACGTTATCAGTGGATTACACACTTTGAGTCCAAATTCAAAACTAATGGACGTGACTACAGCTTTTGTTTTGTATACAATGAAAATAATGGATAATTTCCCTTTGCTTATATCCCGTGATTAATTAATTTCATCTGCTAATGTAATGTAGTTAATGTCTTCTCTTAGTTCAAATCATGTAATAAATGTCAACTCTTACTTAAAAGAATGTAAAAACCATACAAAATCGTTAGCAAAAGAAAAAACTTGAAAAAAACAACAAAATATTTAGTTTTTTGTTATTAGTTTAAGGAGAATAAATAGTCAAAAGAGATGCGACAGTAGGGGAGGGAGAGTGTGTCTCTATCATAACAGCGAGTTGTAATCATAGTTTATAAAATGTAACATCATCAACAAAATTAACATTTCTATATTCATACAAGCTAAAATGTCGGTATTTCCATACTATGATACTGAATACATACATAATCAGCTTAGAATATTCATTTTTCGGTCTTCTCGTTTCTTAAACGTAAAATACATAAACAGTTTACTAAAAAAAAATATGATATCATCAAAGGAACAAATTCATACAGCAAATATCCATTCATTTCAGGAAACCATCGGTGGGTCAAAACTATCAGTGTAATGTGTATTAAATGTATCTGGTGTCAATGGAGAGTCTCTGCTTTGAAAATACTGACCTTGCAAATACAAATGTGCCACAATTTTTTTTTCTAATCACTTTATATCTTGGAATAACTATGTAAAGGCCTGGATTAACCATAAGACAAACAAGTCACGTGCCTAGGCAACCGAGAGTTTGGGGGGCAACACATGTCCTCAAGAAAAATGTGTATATTGTCCCGGTATTCCCGCGTAATCGACATGACATTAGTAAAACGCACATTTAATATTGAATCGAACATTATTTAACCTAGGTCCGACACATTGAGGGGTAACATAAATCCCACTAAGTTATTGCGCTTCTGTTGTTGCTATTTTCTATTTTTCTTCGACATTTTTGTGATCTCTTTTTTAAAAACTTTTTAGGATATGTTTGTGCTACGTAAGTTGATAATCTTGAACAAGGCGCAACTCATAAAGACTACATGCTAATATATCTAGCTCGTCGACAAGGCTCAGGTCTACTACAAAGGCTAGAAGAGCAAATAAATGAAGAGTACAATTACTTGGGAATGTTTATGGGCGAGCAGTAGCGGTTATTTGTACCGAAGATAGCCTGGTCTATCTATTAGAGGGACAAATGAAAAAAATTGAATTTTTATAAAATGGAAATCATCAAGCGTTGCTGGAGTTGGTCACTCAGTTTGATTTATTTTTAGCATCACACATTGCAAAATAAGGAAATTCTGGAAAAAGGAAATCCTTTTTATTTAACCAAAACTATATGTGAAGTGCTGATTGAAATTACGTCCCAAAAAGTCCATGAAGTAATGAAGTAAAGGCTTCCGGTTATTTCATCTTATATGTATAGACTCAACACCCGATATTTCCCATATAAATCAGTTAAGTGTTGTTAAACGAAGATTCTGAAAGTATGCCTTGTGAATGAAAAGTCTCCTTTCGATACTAGATGGGAAGCACATGCTGTTGCACGTGAAGTCATTCTAAAGTCTCATCCTCAGATTATAGAAGTGTTAGATTGTTTACGAGAAGACAATTCACAGAAGGGGGACACCAGAAAAGAAACAGTAATCATTGCAAAAAATATGCTAGAAATAGAATTTTCTCTCATCCGTGTATTTTGGGAAGAAGTGTTACACCATTTAACAGAGTCAGTCAAGCTCTACAAAATGAGCACGTGAACTTGAAAACGTGTTCTGATTTGTATTCTTCACTAGTAGATAATTTGCATAAATCTAGGAATGAATTTGGAAGGTTTGAAGAAGCTGCAAAAGAAATAGCACCATGTGTAGTTTATAAGTCAACTTTGACCCGTAATCGTAAACGAACAACAGTGGTCATTGAAGGTGATGCCCCTCAGGTATCTCTGAATGAGACGAATTTCGTATATCTGCTTTCTACGCCATTGTTAACAAACTTGAGACAGATATGAGTAAACAAGGACAAGTTTTAAATAATATGGCAGTTTGTATTTTTTTGGGTGGTAGCTGTACCACAAAAATATCAGTGTTGTGAAGGACTAATAAATGCTTATCCTGAAGATCTGAACAATAATTTATATATTGTACTACAACAGTTCCACTTATATTTTCGCCACAAGTTTCGTGCATCATAATGTGAAAACAACACTTGAGACATGCAAAGTATACAAAGTAGTAGAGACAACATCGAGTGTGCTTTTCCAAATGTAGAAATGGCCTTGCGTATATTTTAAACATTAATGGATACGAACTGTTAAATCAACCACTCTTTTTTTCAGTTGAAAAATACAAAAAATCCAAGTAGATCGACAATAAAACAAGAAAGGCTTCATTCCTAATATCTACTGATAATTGAGGCAGACTTGTTGCACAAAATTAACTTTGATGATGTACTTAAAAACTTTGCCATATATAAATCTAGAAAAATGACATTAAAAATTGTAAACGTGTGCTATCTCATACTTTCTCAACTATTAAAAAAAATGGTACATTATTTTTGTATCTCATTTTTTCAAAATTAATTAACTATTAGTTTTAATAAAGAAATACCTTATTGAAAGTTTTCTATGTTTGATAGTTGTACAAAAATATGTGTTAACAACTTTATTTTCTTTTTTTCTTTTTTGCATTCTATTGAACACAAAATCGGTCAGTGGAGGATAGGGGGCCCGGAGCAAAAGGGGGCACCATGGGGGTTTTTGCCTAGGGCACAAAGAAGCCTTAATCCGGCCCTGCCTATGTACAGCAGCACATTTCCTTTTCAATATCATATTGTTGTCTGACCCTGTGCTTTGCTATAATTGAAAACATAATGTACTAACGGATTTGATTTAAATTACAAAGTTCTCAACAAGATCATAAAATATCGGTCTAAACACTAAATGAGTGAGATAAATGACACATTTCTCTACAAGGTAGTAAAATATCAGTCTAAATAATAATTGAGTGAGTTAAATAACACAGTTTTCTACAAGGTAGTAAAATATTGGTCTAAATACTATTTGAGTGAGTTCAATGATGCAGTATTGAATGATCGAAGACATACACCACTGGCATGACACTACAACTTCAAGACTACTTGAACCTACTTGTTGAGAATTCTATCTTTACATTTCTGCCATCTCTAGCGATGGAGTCTAGGCAAATAATGCAGAGATCCTGTCAACAGCATAAATGCTACATAAATATCAGGGTCTATAATTTTTTTTTACATAAGGGTCTTTCTTTCGATACAATATAAGATCTATACATGTGGAAATCGTTATCTGTTGATGTTTCCATGCGCTCCCCCAACGACCGTAACGGTCACAGGACTGATGATTACGATGATGATGAAGACCTATAAAACTAAGAAAATACCCAGTTTGTTTCATATAATTTAATATATGTATATATATATATATATATATATATATATATATATATGTGTGTGTGTGTATGTGTGTGTACATATGTATATATATATATATTAGTAACCAAACGAAATTTTATACGGATTCGTATATATAAGATTTTAATTTGTTAACTTACAATTGTAAAACTGAATAAAATGTATACAACAGTTTAGTGATATTTGAGCCTATTACTATAAACTAGTGAAATACAAGAAGTGGGTGTTTCTAGTCTAAGGGGAATCTTATATCTTGATGGTATAGATTGGCAAAATTTATAGGGCCTCATAGACCATTGGCATTGTTGACTCAATCGAGAACAGACTACTTTTGACCCTGGGGGTCGTTAACTTAAATACGAATGGACCACTGTTGACCAATTCCCTGGGTATTGGTGACTCAAATGAGAATAGACCAATGGGCTTAAACATTCAACCACACACCGCAGCACACCATTTTAGATTGACCACATGATGTAATATTACTACACACATTGATTAACACAAATGGTGTTTTACATAAACACTGATGCATAAAATGTAAAAGTCCAACCAAATGATGACATATTCGCCGATGATATAAGAAGATTCATTTGTTTAAATATCCCACACTGAAGCAATCACAGTACATTTTTGTCAATACTGATGCACCGAAAACAGTGGTTAAACCGCGAATAGACATATCATCAGCATATTCTCACATATTGAACTCCGACACTGGTTGTAAAGGTGCCGACAGTTGCGTTCCTGTTTTCTGAATATATAAGACAATGTCTTGACTCTTCGATCATATGATATACAAGCCTTTATAATTATATACATCATAGAATACAAATAACGATCCCAACATGGATTCTGGTACACACCTTACCACTACTATAATTTCTAACTCTACATCTAAGTCCACAAGACTGACTATTTTAGTTTTACTACAGCTTCTAGCTCTACATCTAAGTCCACACGACTGACTATTTTAGTACTACTACAGCTTCTAACTCTACATCTAAGTCCACACGCGAGACTATCCTAGTCCCAGTCTAAAACTATTCACCGTGTCTCAAATGCTGATAATACCCGAGCTACCTCGATGTGTAACTAGACCTCTACGCTCTTTATAAGCATTCTCTAGCTCTGTATCGCTTGACTAAAACTCTCTAATTTTATCTAGTGTGTCTCTCCACACCACAATATATATAGGCCGTCTGTCCTCATAAACTATATGGCATACCTTGGCATCGACATTTGTGACCAGTGATTCTCATACCTTGACACCAACATTTGTGACCAGTGATTCTCATACCTTGACACCAACATTTGTGACCAGTGATTCTCATACCTTGACACCAACATTTGTGACCAGTGATTCTCATACATTGACACCAACTTTGTGAATGGGGTAAAAACTCATGTTAAAGTTACAACAATGTTATTATTATGTTTAACTTATTTACTTTAAAAGTGACCATAGGGAAGTGAATTGAATCAAAACTTTGTAAGTTCTACAATTTGTTTATTCATTTGTTTGTCTGGTTGTTTGTTGTTGTTTTATGTTTACCTCACTCGTGTCAGAATCAAACCTGCGGGCAGCGTATGACCCATATAACTGAACAGAGAATAAACGTTAATAAGTATTTTTCTTGCTTATTTTTTTTCAGTCAGTCAAGGCGACAAATGAACGCAACATTCAATGATTATTTATTGTTCAAACAACAAAGATATTGGTTTTTAAAAGTCGATGAAGTTATGTGCTGCTATGTGGAATTTATACATAGTAATGTATGACACCAAGCAGTGAAAGTCAGAAAATTGACGCTATTATTTATACATAGAAATGTATGACGCCAAGCAGTTAAATCTAGAAACTTGAAGCTATTAATTATACATAGAAATGTATGACGCCAAGCAGTGAAAGTCTGAAACTTGAAGCTATTATTATTAATTATACATAGAAATGTATGACGCCAAGCAGTGAAAGTCAGAAACTTGAAGCTATTAGGTCGACATCAATCATCTCTACAAGGACCACCACCGTCATTGTTTCATGGAATGTACGCACGATGTATGAGACTGGTAAAACAACACAAATAGTCACTGAGATGGTTAACTATAAAGTATAAACTATATAGTGTTACTAATACATTAGATGAAATTGTTGGAGATAGGGGTGCCAAAACTTAAGATGGTGGTGCACATGGGGCTTCGAAGTGGCTGTTATCAATGACAAGAAAAAATAGTTTATACAAGTTATATAAATAGTCGCTGATTTATTTTTAAAAAAATAGATTCATAATTTTTTGCGACTATATTTTATTAACAAAAACTGTCATAGTTGGAGGTGCGTGTGATATACTGGTACTGGTGGTGCACAAGGAGCGTGATAGACTGTGTTATATTTTATATTCATTAACATTTGGTACAAGTTATTTTAAAAAATGGGTTTTTATACAAAATGTGTATTGATATTAACAGGTTATAAGTACATGAAATGGGTAAATTAAGGGTACGGGATCCGACACTGGTGGTAGGGGCAGGGGTGCCAACTTTGTTGTTTAGGGTGGTGACAATAATATTGAGGACGATGCATTAGGTGTGATAGTGGTCGTGATTTATTAAAATAGTGTCCATTCAGTATCAGTTTGTATCAAGTTAAAATGTAAACAATAAAAAGACATTGTATAGTAATAATTCAGAAGTACATGGGAATGTAGGAGGTAAGATGCCGACACTGGTACACATGGGGCATTGTGTTGTGGTGTACATTGGAAGCGGTAGAGGGTGTTGTCTGTTAAATCAATCAACAGTTGTTATAAGTTTGTATAATGTATATACAATTTTATAACATTGTTTTCATTATTGATATTAGCTATAGTCCCGACCCGCGCCACTAAAATTTCTTCCTTCAGTGTTGACCCCACTGTGGACATGATCATACCACCAGCCAACACCAGACCCCAGTGGGTGGACATGAGCCCCACTACTACCTGGACATGTACATGTTGTGTACGTGTACTTGGTGCTAACAACACTCACCTTGTACTTGTCTATCCAGTGTCCTACAGAGATCTGTTTAGGACATCCATGTGGATGTGATACTATCCATGTCAACTTATCTCCGCATCTCTCGTATTTGTTGGTTACTTTCATCCATAGATCATCCCAGTGTCTACACATCTTGTCCAGTTTGTTCAGTAAATCTACGTCACATGTCACACATTTCAACTCACACCAGTCTTCCTCAATGTTTGCAATATCCACTGTCCAGCCATCAAAAGTGACCAGTGGACTATCTTGGCTATCATAGAACAATCTACACGATGTATGTCTCGCCTCAAGATCATCAAACACCACGTGTGTGGCCGTGTACATTCTTACCTTCCCCCAAACTGTGCTAGGTGTGTCCGAGTTTTGACACTTGTTGCATGGACAAGTTCCCTCGTTGTATCCAATGTTTACATACCTCACCATCCCAGTCCCTACTCTCATGACGTCACTTCCTCTCATGTTATAAAATGCATATGGTTGTTTGGTGTTTTGCCAAAACGTTTGTCTTTTTTTACTGGTCATTGTAACAGCTACCCTGACAGTGAGGTCAGCTACAGCTTTGATGAACTCAAATATGAGGTAGTCATGGTTACCTTCAGGCAGGTGATTGGCGTTAAAATCGTTAACAGGTACAAACTTTGTATGACCTGGATTCTTCTCACAGCTGTTGTAATGTTTGTGTAGATCTGCTTCTCCTCCTTCTGACACCTGGGTTTCATGTGTACCTGACAAGGTCATCAATCTAAATACATTTTAATCCATGTGTTACACCTGTCTCTCTTCTAGAATCTCTATTGAACTATATTTTATTAAATCTATACTAACATGTCGATAGATGGATGAATTAATTTCTGAGATGAATTATGAGACAAAACTTTATATAAGAAATGTATTTTTTAAAAAGTATTAACCTCTTAAGATTGAATATAATTTAACATGTCAGTAATAGTAACATGAAATGTTGTACCGACAATATACATTATTTAAATTATCTTTTGTATATTTGAATACCAAGGAAAAGTTTATCAACAAATTATTATCATAGAAAATAATTGATTTATCTTTCTTGACACACGTTGCATCTTTGAAAACTGTTTGTCCCTCATTTGTGTCAAATTTTACATGGATGTGCCTTTGGCAATGTCCTAAAATGATTTATTTCGCATTTATTTCATTTGTATTATTTAGAATGAATGTATTAGCACTTTGTTTACTAAATCTGTCTATCTCTTTCTCTCTCTCTCTCATGACTCTCTCTCTTTTTCTCATTTATTCTCCTTGACAATATCTCCTTTTGTGTGTCACTCATTCTCATCGTCTCTATTTCGCTCTCTGGCTCTGTTGATCACTCGGTCGCCTTTTAAGTCACTTTTTCTCCTCTCTCGTTATGTTATTCAAACGGTCCCAATCACTCTTTCCACTGTGTCTCTCTCATTCTCTCTGACAATATTTCTCTATCTCTCCTTCTGTCTCTCTCTCTCTCTTTTATAATATTCCTTGGATAATTAAACCAAATTGGAAAAAAAAATTATTTTTTTTAAAATAAAAGAAACTAACATATGTCTAATTTATTGATAATAATTTAAAATATATTTATTTAATAACTATTTGAAGCAAAATTTACCAGAGTTTTTCAATCTATTCATTTCTTGATTTTCCAGGCCTGATTTTGTGAAAGCATTCTGATAATAGAAAAAGTACACATGAAAGTATTTAGCATTTTAAAAAAATAAAAATATTATCATTGAAAAAAAATACTTTACATACAATTTATTGCACTTCCTGTTTGTTTTAAATATCGACTAACAGAGTTTATTTCAACCAGAAAAAAATTAATGTAAGTTTCGACATTTCAAATAATAATTTGTAAAAAATATATTTAAAAAATGTATGATTCAAAATGGCATAACTATTTTAAATATTTTGAGTGTATATTAAAATAATGATATTGGGAATAATTTTCATTTGACTCTTTATCTTTAACTAAATAAATTATATTAAGTGATGTAATTTAAATATTCTAATTGGTATTTGTAAGTGCATATCAATAACAAAAACAAATAATCGTATTGAATTAAGACTAGAATAGTGACTAATTTAAAAAAAATGTTAGATTTTTTTTCATAACTATTGTCTGCACAATTTAAAGTATGATAGCATACGATTTCAAATCTAAGACTAAGAATCTAGGCATAACAAGAATATTGTCAAGCTACATTACTACTACTTCTACTACCGCCACCACATCCAAAATAAAATTTTAATTATACATGCAATTTATCTCATTTAAGAAGGTAATATTAGGAATTATATTCAAAAATTGAAAATCAAAATATATTCCCAGTGATATGATTTATAACATTGCAGGATAACATTGATTGTACGAAGGTTTTTCCCTATAACGCTAAGCGTTAAAACGTTATATACGGAGATTTTTTCCATCTAATTCTTAGCGTTAAATGGATATTTTGACATGTCAGGTTATCATTAATTTACACTTTATACAGGTAAGTGCTACTTGTCGATTAGTTTGTGGTACACAACACATAGTGATACACTAAACACTTACAATCTTTAGTTTTGGAAGTGTCTATTGGTACTCGACTACCAACAGCAGGTAAAATAAAACTGAACTTAATAGCTTCTTTTATTGGATTTAAAAACAAAAATAAATTCAATAGCTTTAATTTTTAAAAAAAATCTATTTTTTGTTTTGAACAATCAAATGCCATTATGCTGCTTTTAATGAATACACATGGATTTGATAAAAGTATACAATATTGTTTTCGTTTATCTGTTTTAGGTTATTAATGAGAGAGATAACAAAAAGTTTTTTTCTGATTGAGATAATTTACTGTCTTATACAGATTAATTTATATTTTCTAAAGTTGTTTTAAATTCTTGTCTGAATATTTTTTTTCAATTTAATAAGCATCATAATGATAATATTTGATGTATTAGCTTTACAAAATTTAAAAATAAAAATATCATTTATCTCTATTTGCTAATATAAGTTTATTTTAGTTTGGTATATTTGCTTTCAATCTTTAATTTAAAAGTGCTAAAACATAAATAAACGTTTTCCTACACACTTTAAAAAAAACAACAACTAAAAGCCTTCATTTGATATTTAATAACTTTGGAAATTGTAAAAATATTTTACTTACTACATAATGTACTTACCCCCATAATGCTTGATCTAAGCTAAAAACTTGATGATTGACTTATATCTGTCAGATACAATAACCTGGTGATTTAGTATGAAATATTTTTATGAGTTTTATTAAATATTTTCCTCAGTTAACTTTAAGTATTATATTATTATACAACAGTGGTTCTCAACCTGTGGTCCGCGAAGTTGTGCCTTTATGGTCCACGAGCAAAGGATGAAATTTTAATTTTCTAAATTAAGAACACGATAAGGCTTAAATTGTGTCACATTTTTAATATATTGATTAACTAGGGGTTGTATGGCGCCTAAGTCTGCCCATTTTTTTTTCAAAAGTCAAAGTAACTTATCCTTCTTTGATAAATACGAAATATTAACTTCATGCAATGTACACAAAGTATTTTATAATTATCTTTTTACAAAATTAAAATAGAAGCTTAAACAATGACGTCATGTAATATTTTTTGACGGCGAGAAACACCACACGCTCTGTTAACCTCGAAACCAAAATGATACCTTTCTTTTTTAAATCCCTATATTAACTTCACCGCCGTCTCATTCGTCCGCCCGCGGAAAAACAAAAGTAAAAAATGACCCACTTTCAGTGAAGCCATCGAGCTGAAATTTGGCACATGGACCCGTCTCACCAAACAATGCATCGTATCAAAATTTCAGATCGATCGAACGTACCGTAATTAAATTAATGCATTTTTAGTTTCTCTATATAAACTATATGTAGCGGTCGCTGTCGTTTACATTTTACGGGTCACTTGACTTCAGGCCAGCCACCGGTGAACACATCTCGTGTTTAAACCAGGTAAACCGGTGTGCTTTTGTTTTTATTTAGCAGGCCAGCGATCGGTGACAAGACCTTTCCCCACACCCACCCCCACCCACCCCCACCCCTTTTTGGGTTAAAAGCAAAAGGGAGTTAAGACAGATTCAGTCTGTAAATATTTTTCGCGTTTGAACATAATCAAAACTTTTAGTTATGTCTCATATATAAGGGATTTATAGTCAAAAACTTTGTTTTTTACTGGGTTGTTTTATTAACTGCTTTGGACTGTTGTACTATGATCCTCAGCGTTACGGATCCAGTGATAAGGCCTTTTATATTTTTATTTAAATCACTCAATGGCGATAGCATAGCGCCCAAAACAATATTTTATGAGCCTAAGTTTACTTTTAGATTTACCGGAAATCAAATAACGTAACAGTAGATTCTGGAATACTATTGTAATAGTTGTTATATTAACAATAAAAAATATATTTTTTTGAAAATGATTAGAAAATAAGCCTTATTTTAATATTATAGTTATTAAGGTATTAATTTAATTAAGTGGATTGAACACGTGGATACATTTCTAATAAAGAAAACAACCGAACATAAGCAAATGAAATTATGAAATATGCAAAACTCCGAAGACATCTGAAAAATAATCATAATGTCTGCTCGGAGAAACCATTGGAATAAGTTCTGCGCTAAAACATTCAATTGATAGCTAGAAGTCCTGTATACCACAAGCAACGAACGTCAATGAAAAGGCTTAAAGACCATCATTTTTGGTGTCTATTCGAGTTGCACAGTCCAAATAGGCTGGGGTGGGGGTGAGTGTTTAACAGACTTTTTGAAATACGTAATTCTTTGAGAGAGTTTCATGGAGTAAATAATCAAAACTTGTTGATAAATTTTAATTATAGCTTATGAGTTGCTGTTCTGGCTTACTTGGCTGACATTTTTTAATGAAATTAATAAACTTAATTGATCTCTGCAAGGAAAGTAGACGCATTTAACTAGAACAAAGTGTCTGCTTTTACGAAAAAGCTTGATCTTTGTAAAATAAGATTATTTCAGGGGAATTTTCACATGTAAGATTAATTGTACAAATACTCTCAATACTCTGAGAAAAAAAAAGTGCTGAAGTATATTTTTAAAAAAAGTAAAAAAAAAGCAAATTTAATTCTAACAATATTCAATCACTGCAGGATTCACTTAACTTCTACTTTGTTGATTTTAACGTTCAGAATTTATCGTGTTAATCCAGTCCGTTCCTTGCACACACTGACTCATTAAATGTACTACCATAGAAATTAAATCATTTCATAAAACTGACCAGCGACACTACTTTGAATATGCTGCATAAGAAAGTGAACTTTATGAAATTGTGTAGACTCAGAACTGTCTCAGAGAGCTTAACAATACTTTGATAAATAACATTTATAAATAATATACATATTATACATATGAAACAGAAAATGATATGTTTGATTATATTGGTGTTACATTGTGATAAAACATTATTTTTAAACACGATTTTTATCAAGTAGAGAAAGTTAATGGAGATTGCATGTGACACATTTTTTTCTATTTTTTATCGCCATATCAGTGTTTGGCAACATGAAAAGGGAACATATTATGAGAAAATGCTAAGAGAAAGATAAAATGTTGCAGTTTAATTGATAAAAAATTGACTAATTATGGTTTGAAGACTAATTGGATGACCTTGTAGTTTTGTTCCACTGGAAAACAATTCTAATTACAAAGCTCCTACTATAAATTAAAAAATATTAGTTGTTAAAGTTAGTTTTGATATAATTGAACACACTAAAATGTGGTCAATGATTTTGAAATAAATCCACTTATTTAGTACCTGAAATTCGATTCGTGATGAATCAACAAAATTAACTGTACACTACAGTTTTACTAGTTATATATAGTTAATAAAAAATTCACAATGATGATAATCAAAAACAAATTTCCATGCTTAAAAGGAAGGGCTAAAGAGCAGTAATAGAAAACACAACACTCCGTCTATTTTTATTTTCTTATATCAGTATTAAAGGAAAGTCTATAAAAAATCTTATTTTAAGGGAGATTTGTAAGAGCAACAAATTTTTATCCACTACTGAGGCTTGGAAATTGATCAAATTAGAATATAAGAGTTCCCACAATAAATTTAAAAAATCTAATTAAAAATTAAAAAACAATAACTAAAGGCTTATACAGTGGAATCTTTTGTAACGAGCATAATTCGTTCTAGAATCTTACTCGTTAAGCAAAACATTCGTTAAGTGAAACTATTTTTCCCGTACAAATACTTGTAAAATATGATAATGTATTCCATTTTGAAACAAATCCTTTTTGTTTCAAAAAAAAAGAATATCAGCATTTATTCAAATAAAATAACTTTGAATTGTTAAAAAGTGTAACAACTTGGAAAACAATTTAGATTTGAAAAAAAGGGCTCTTAACGGTTAATTTAAATGTAATCGTTAACTTTTGAAAAATTAACGAATAATTAATCGTTAATTTCAATTAAAACCAAAAATTAAAATTTATGATGTCATAAGTAACACTTATTAAACGTTCTTGTTGAAAATCTAAATAACACTAGAATGTCTCATTTAAATGTAATATTTTAACCAACTACGCTGAAAGACAAGTGTGTTGACATTATTTGGTTCAAGTGATGAGTGGGTCTAATTGACAATACAACCAGAATAGCTGAACAATCATTCACACGGAAATGAGGTAACTCGTATGCACAAAATTGTCTTGGGAAGGAATGAAATTATATAGTTTCTGTGTTCATTAAGTGTCCACCATTGTAGATGGTTAATGGATTCAGGAACTTTCATCTCCATTTTGTAACGCCGTAATTTATCAGAAGAGCTGTCGTCATTTTCGGTCTCTGAGTCAGACTCCATTACTGCCATAAGCTAATACGCTTTTCCATTTGGTTTGATAAGGAGGCGAAGTGTTAGAACCATGGTAGGCAAATTTTATCACCATTTTGAACATTCCCGTCAGTCAATAGTTTAAATTCAAAATGTTCGTATAATGGTCAGGAAATTTATAATTTATTTGATGCTATTTTTATTTTAATTACTTTTTGACTTCCAATAATGTGTAAGTAATGGGTCAAGTATTCGTTAAAAAATAATTTAATCGTTAAAATTTTTAATTTTTAATTGAGAAATTAATCGCTAATTTCCGCAGCCCTAAAATAAAAAAAAATAAAAATTTGACTTTATGACAAATAATTATTCCTTTTCAACTAGAAAAAAAAGTCTAAAGACATTTGTTTTTGCCGTAGCTTCAAAATTTGACGAAAGTGTGTCGTAAAAATTTCCTGGACATTTTTGACGCTCCCTTTGAAGCATTCATTTCCTTAATTTTCTTTTTGTTCTTGAGAAAAGTGAAGATCGTTGAGGTTGGCCTATTGTAAGTGCGCAAAGAGATTAGCCATGGTCACACCTTGTTCTGGCTTTTCAATGATTTTAAATGTCATTTCACCAGTTTTTTTCCTCTCTTATGATTGTCTTCTTGTTTTTCATATTTTATCCGAAGACATTTTAGCACAGGTTATTACAGTTTGCACATAAAAAATTACCAATACTGTATGAACTCAAAATTTGTAAAAAACGGATAATCACACACCAAAATAATTAGCTAACAGCAAACAGACCGAGTGCTAAGCACATACTAATGCATCGGGGCGGAAGTGTGGGCTCACAAATGAATTTCCAGGAAAAAGGAACTTCCCCTTTCTGCACTCGTCATGCGAATTTTCGCTGGTTTTAGAACTATAAAATACAATACTGAAGTCAGGCGGTCGGCTTTTATGAGCATTAAACAAAATGGACACAAGAACAGACACTAATTCCAATTTTCCAGCCACATATTTTCATCGCTATCTAAATATATACTTCGTTACTCATCAGTTGTGAAAAACGTATGAGTAGAGATTCAAATATTATTACAACAAACGAGGTGGAAATAGCAGAACACGTTTTTGTGTCATTACAAAAGCTAAACAAAATGGTATGTAACATAAAAGTATGCATTTACATCTTTTCAGTAAAGATCACTCAAGAGTTTATACAACTGATATAGATCACTCAAGAGTTTATACAACTGATATAGATTCCTCAAGAGTTTATACAACTGATATAGATCACTCAAAAGTTTATACAACTGATATAGATAAAAAAAGACAACTCAAGAGTTTAAACCACAGATTTATGTAAAAGTAAAAATAAAATTATTAAAATAAAAACTTTTCTGCTGTACAATCCAATAAGAATGTGGCTTTCTGTCAAAGGAAATAATGTAATATTTACCCCTTTGTTATCTGTATAAAGTTAAATGTTTCTGTAAAGTGTTTTGCTTCATTAATTGGGTCTGTCTTCATAATGTAAAATTTATTTTATCTTGACTGAAACATTTAAAACAAAATTCCCGTCTTTGTGATGTTTTCTTTAACTTTAAGCGTCCACTGACTAATAAATAGTCGTTATGAATTTTATAACTTATCTCATTGTTGTTCCTTCTAGTATGTGTATTTCCTTTTGGGTTTGGTGTATCTAAAGGGCTTGTTGTACAGGGTGTCTCTAAAGTCTGGGTACATACGCATTTTTAAAAAATTATTTATTTTATTTATTTATGTTATTTTTCATTCCCAGATCGAATGATGTGCGAATGGTTTTCAGATAAATTGGATGAAAATATCAATTTTACAAAAGATTTTTTGCTGTTCAGTGATGAAGCTCTGTTTTATATAAATGGTGAAGTCAACAGACATAATCTTTGATACTGATCTCAAGACAATCCACAATGGATGAGTCCATCCAAACTACAAGGCTGCCAAAAGCTGATGGTATTGTGTGGTTGAGGAAAGCTCATGTGCTATGACCCTTCTTCTTTGTTGAACTTGTAACCTGTGAGACGTATTTGAGCATGTTGAGAGAGACAAATTAATGCCTCAAATTGAGCGCCTAGGCGAAGGACTTCCGGACTGGTTTCAGCAGGATGGAGCCCCTGCCCATTTTGCTACAACTGTTAGAGATTGGATAAATGGCATTTTTCCTTACTGGATTGGAAGAAGATGTCGTGGAGTGGTCCCCTCGTTCACCAGACCTTTCTCCCCTTGATTTCTTTTTATGGGGTATGTTAAAAGAGAAAGTTTACTCAATGAAGATTGCAAATCTAAACCATTTGAAACAATGCATTATCAGTCAGTGTGCTGAAATCGACGGCAATGTACACCTATTCAAGTTCACCTGAATTTAGCAAGGCGCATCAGATTATGCATTGTAAATAATGGAAATCATATTGAAAATATAATTCCCTAAACATTATAATTAAATAAAATTGTTTGTTCTATGAAAAATAAAATTCCTATGTACCCAGACTTTGTGGACACCATGTATAAATGAAATTCCTCCTAAAATAACCTTACCTGTTTGGAGTAAATATTTTAATTTTGGAACTAGTGTTGGTTTTTTTTGGGGGGAGGGGGTAAATGTTTACAATTGTGTAGGTATCTTTCTTATCTGTAATATTAAGCGTGACCATTCTATCTTCGCTATCCCTGTCTTTATGAGTTATTTTCCATGTATTGGATGTCTATGGCCTTCTCACCCCTTAAACTTTAAATCTCCTTACTATAATAAGGTAATAAAGTAAATGTTATACTGTTATTCACTCCTCAGCACTTTGTATTTCTATGGGTGTCGCGTTCTGTGGTTATGTTTGTCTCCAATTTAAAAAAAAATCAAATCCATACTGTGCTTTTTCACTAGGTTAATTATGTGTTGCTCCTTATTTGTACAAGTCTTATTATTGAGTGAAAATGTGTAAGCCGTGTAGTCTCCGTGTCTGATGTGACGGTGTTTCAGGACCCCGTGTCAAGTTCACGTGGTTTTAATTTGTTTGAGCAAGGTGAACTTGACCGCATTCTAATCTAATCATATGTTGCGTATATAAGGGGGAATAATTGTTTGTCAATATTTGTCAAGGTAGTGTAAAATCAAATGGGTACTAAAATGTGCATATCTCATAAAATCTGAGGATTTCAATGTAGGTCATGATAGAGATACGTGTCTATATTTATTTAATTTTTTTTAAATCTAAAGGTAAAAAAGCTTTCAATATTTACGAAAAAAATATTTTGTGTCCCGGCCAAAATGGAACAGACGTTAAAAGTTCATTACCCTATAGAAATTATTTTGTTAAAAGAAAATAATAAATTAAATCAATAATTCATCCATTTACCCAGTAGTCACTTTTTAAATTACCTATTATATAACTAATGTTAAAAAACGTGAATAAAATACATGTACTATTAATACATATTTAAAAAGACTAAAATAAGGGCCGGGGCCCTATCCGTGTAATTTGTATAGTTCAAAACAACAGCTTATTTAAATCTGGATCATGAGGAATATATTTGATAGTCCAAATTTGTTTTAAAAAATCGAGTGAAATCGAATGGTTAAAATATCTTAAACTTTTACGAAAAAGAGATTAGGGGCTCTCGGCTACAAAAGAATGAAATAATATAATTTTCATGCTCTAACGAATTTTAATATAGGCCTTCAAGTTTTTATCTTCCAAGATTTGTAAAAATACATATACACAGTATCCAACGTTTTGTGTTTGTAATTTGGCTCATATAAGGTGTAAAAACTACATGTGGGTCCCGGGCCCCCAGTGAGTGACAATTTAACAAAACAAATCGCCTGTTACCATCCCGGGATTGTACTCAACAACTTCCAAAAATTTCAAGCTTCTACCTACAGGGAAAGTTGGAGAATTTGTGATGATTAAATTTTATATAAGAAAAAATACATTTGGGCCCCGGCCCCCCGTGAGTGACAATTTAAATATTTTTTTCTGCCTGTTACCATCGCGAGAGTGTACTCAACAATTTCCCAAAGTTTCATTCTTTTAGCTACATGGGAAATTGGAGAATTAGGGATGGGTCAATTTTTATATAAGCAAAAATACATTTGGACACCCAGTGAGTGGCAATTTAAATATTTTTTTTTGCATGTTTCCATCGCGGGATTGTGCTCAGTAATTTCCAAAAGTTTAATGTTTCTACTTACACGGGAAAGTGGAAAATTAGCGATTTTTAGTATAAGAAAAAAAAGTTTTTCGGACACCGGCCCCCATGAATGTGAATTGTAAAATTATTTTACGACTATTTTCGTTGCGAGAGGCTACTCAACAACTTCCCAAATTTTCATGCTTCTACCTACAAGGCAAGTTGGAGAATTAGTGATGATTCAGTTTTTAATATAAGGAAAAAAAATGTGCCCCGGCCCCCAGTAAGTGATAATTTAAATAGGAGAATTAGTGGTTTTCATATTTTATATAGCTCATATAAGGAAAAAACTTCATTTGGGCCGCCGGACCACAGAAGCTGATAATTTAAATATTTTTTATCCTGTTACCATTGCAGAAATGTACTCACAAACTTCCCAAAGTTTCATGCTTCTGCCTATTCGGGAAATAAGAAAATTAGAGATTTTCATATTTTATATAGTCCGTACAAGGAAAAAAAAACGTTTTTAGGTCCCCGGCCCCCATAAGTGTGAATTGTAAAATTATTTTGCCGCCAATTTTTGTCGCAAAAGGCAATTCAACAATTTCCCAAAGTTTCATGCTTCTACCTACTAGGGAAGTTGGAGAATTAGTGATGAGTCAGTCAGTGTTTCAGTGAGTGAGGGCTTCGCCTTTTATTAGTATAGACTAGCAAAATCCCCGCGCTCCGCTACTGAAGTTTGGATTTTTGTAAGCGTTGAAAACCCGTTTCACACCAATTCAAAACACCAATAGATTTCAGCCTGGATCATGATTGATATACTTGTTTGTCAATATTTGTCAAGTTCGTATAAAATAAAATGAGTACTAAAATGACTTTACGGGCCCCCGTGCAAAAGGGATGTAGGATGTGCATATCTCATAAAGTCTAAGAATTTCAATCTAGGTCATGATAGAGATATGTGTCTATATTTAGTTAAACTATTTTAAATCTAAAGGTAGCAAAGCTTTAAATGCTTACGAACAAAATATTTTGGGTCCCGGCCCCGATGGAACAGACGTTAGAAGTTCATTACCCTATAGAATTTTTTATTATTTTAAAAAATTAAATTAGGCCATAATTCATCCATTTACCCAGTAGCCAAATTTTGAAATTAACTTTTATATAACTAATCTTATTATATGGCATACGGGCCCCCAGCCCCGAATAAGTGGTGTTTTAAAAATTTTTAATTTTAATGCCAAAAACATTCGCTGGAGCGTACCCACAAACTTTCTAAAGTTTAATGGCCGTGGTTTGAATAAAATACATTTACAATTACACGTCTTTAAAAAAAAACTAAAATAAGAAGCCTATCGGTTTAATATGTATAGTACGCAACAACAGCTTCTTTCAATGAGGATTATGATGAATATATTTGTTAGTTAACATTTGTTTTAAAACATTGAATGAAATCGAATTGTTAAAATGTCTTACACGTTTACAAAAAAGAGATTAGGGGCCCTCAGCTACAAAATGTTGAAAAAATAATTTTTTTATACCCTAACGAATTTTGATATAGGCCATCAAGTTTTTATCTTCAAAGTTTTGTAAAAATACATTTTACACAGTATCCAAAGTTTTTTTATTTGTAATTTAGCTCATATAAGGTGAACAACTACATGAGGGTCCCGGGCCCCAATGAGTGATAATTAAACAAAAAAATTCACTTGGTATCATTCCTGAAGTGTACACAACATATTCCCAAAATTTCATGCTTCTACCTACATGGAAAATTGGAGAATTTGTGATTATTAACTTTTTATATAAGAAAAAATACATTTGGGCCCCCGGCCCCCAGTGAGTGACAATTTTAATATTTTTTTACCTTTTACAATCGTTGGAGTTTACTCAACAATTCCCCAAAGTTTAATGCTTTTACCTACACGGGAAACTGGAGAATTAGTGATGAGTCAGTTTTTTTATAAGAAAAAATACATTTGAGCCCCCGGCCCCCAGAGAGCGATATTTCATTTTATAATTATTTGTTTCCATGTTACCATCGCGGGAGTTTACTCAACAACTTCCCTAAGGTTCATGTTGAGTATTAGCGATTTTCATTATAAGGAAAACAAACGTTTTTCGGCCCCCACCCCCATGAGTGTGAATTTTAAAATTATTTATCCCAATTATTGTATCGAGAGGCTAATCAAAAACTTCTCAAAGTTTCATGCTTCTACTACACGGGAAGTTGGAGAATTAGTGGTGATTTAGTTGTTAAAATAAGGATAAAAAACTACATGTGGGCCCTCTGCCCTCAGTAAGTGATAATTTAAATATTGGTTTCGCCTGTTACCTTCGTGGAAGTGTACTTAAAACTACTCAAAGTTTCATGCTTCTAACTACATGGGAAATAGGAGAATTAGTTTTTTCAGGTTTTATATATATCATATAAGTAACAAACTTCATTTGGGCCCACGGATTCCAGGAAGTGATATTTTAAATACTGCTTTCGTCTTTTACCATCGCGGGATTTTATTCAACAACTCCCTAAAGTTTCATGCTTCTACCTACTTGGGAAATAGGAGAATTAGTGATTTTCATATTTCATATAGTCTATATTAAGAAAAAAACAAGTTTTTCGGCCCCCGGGCCACCAAAAAGTGAATTTTAAAATTATTTTACGACAATTATCGTTGTGACAGGCTAATCAATAACTTCCCAAAGTTTCATGCTTCTACTTAAACGGTAAGTTGGAGAATTAGTGATGATTCAGTTTTTAATATAAGAAAAACAAAACTACATTTGGGCCCCCGGTCCCCAGTAAGGGATAATTTAAATATTGTTTTCAACTGTTACCATCATAGAAGTGTACTTAACAACTACCCCAAGTTTCATGCTTCTACCTACACGCGAAATAGGAGAATTTGTTATTTTCAGTTTTTTATGGCTCATATCAAGGAAAAACTTTATTTGGGCCCCCGGACCTCTGGAAGTGATAATTTAAATAGTTTTTCATCTGTTACCATCATAGGATTGTACTCAACAACTTCCTAAAGTTTAATGCTTCTTCCTACTCGGGAAATAGGAGAATTAGTGATTTTCATATTTTATATAGTCTATATCAGAAAAAAACACGTTTTTGGGCCCCGGCCCCTATGAAAGTGAATTTTATAATTCTTTTACGCCAATTATCGTCGCGAGAGGCTACTCAACAACTTTCCAAAGTTTCATGCTTCTACCTACACGGGAAGTTGGAGAATTAGTGATGAGTCAGTCAGCCAGGGCTTTGCCTTTTATTAGTATAGATTAAGCACTATGTAGAATGGAAGTTGTTAAAATGTTCTGTGTTTTTTAAAGGGTTCAATCAATACTCAACCATACAAACATGCACACTTTCATATGATAAAAATATTATGCATTATTAAAATTTAAGGAAATACAATAATAAAAGTATTACATCGATCTATGACAGATTAAAAGCTTAGTGATAATCCATGACATGACATTTAAAGACAAAAAGAAAGAAAGTATATCTAAAATATTCTCACCTCCTGTTCCAGACCTTCTCTGTACAAGAATGTCGTTAACAAATAGTAAGAACATTTTATTTAAAAAAGAAAAGATAGGAAATTGGGTATAAAAATGTTAGCCAATAAATTTTCAAATCTAATGAGAACAAAATTTCCCTAGCGACGCCAATTATTTGAAGTTTAGAAAAAAAAAGATCTGAAGGTTTTCCAGTGGTTCAAAAAATATTTGCATTATTAGATTTTTTAAAGAAATGACTAAATAATTAACTTACGTTTTGCATCGTTCGTTAACTAGGGCATAATAATTTGTCAATAAAACGTGACTAATGCAATAAGATCGACACATTTTTTTTTGTTCACACCGTAAAAAAAGAGTTTGTTACAAAAAATGTGAAACGTTGTTATAAGCCATGCACCTTTATATCCTGCTAGAGATCTTTTAAATCTTTAAATCCGCCATTTAATTTTGTGATAGAATATTGATAAATCTGTTTTTATCTATAGAAATAAAAATACACAATTTTAAAATATATGTGCTAGGGCTTCTATTAAGAACGCCGGGGTTGTTGTACAGTGGAATACACATTGAGACATTTTATATATTTGTATCATTTTATGTGTACTGGGTGAAAGCAGAGAGCAAGGCAAATCAAATAACATATAGACTTGACCATTACCATTTTAAATCCCTTAATAACTTCACCGCCGTCTCTGTCTCTCTCTCTGTTTCTCTGTCTGTCGTCATCTCATGGGCGGGCGGGCGGAAAAACAAAAGTAAAAAATGACCCACTTCCCGTAATCCGATCGAGCTGAAATTAGGCACACGGGCCCGTCTAACCTAACAATGCATCGTATCAAAATTTCAGATCGATCGAACGTACCGTAATTAAATTAATGCATTTTTAGTTTATCCTTATATGAGGTATGTAATTCAAATTCACGGTTTGTTATTGTTTTTTTCCACGTGAGTTTGAGTTGACGCTTAGACGTCGACCGTCGTGCCGACACCCCCTCACGTCCAATCCCCCGTTAAAAGAAAGGGGACATCACTCGGTGTCAGTCTGTAAATATTTGTGGCGTTGAAACATAATCAAATCTTTTAATTATGACTAAAATATAAGGGATTTATAGTAGAAAACTTTGTTTTTACGGGTTTGTTTTATTACCACGTTTTTATTAACTCGCTTTCGTTCCTGTGGCATTGTTTGTGTCTCCAGTAATGAATCTGGCAGCTCTTTTTTGAATTTGTTCTAATTTATCAATGCTTTCTTTGGTGGATGGGTCCCATACAGAAGATGCATATTCTAGTATAGGTCTCAACAAAGTGAGGTAGCATTTTAGATTTATATCTCTATTACATTTGTCAATAAAAAGGAAGAAAGATAGGCAAGACGTTCGTGTGATCTAATCTCTCTGCGTTGCCGAATGTTTGTCAGATCATCGTCTCATCATCTCCGAACTTAATATTCGCATACAGTCCAAAAAACGGCCACATGGGAGGAAAATGCCTAAAATGACTAAACATCACAAAGCTAAACTTCACCAATACTAAGAAATCTCCTGAATAAGCACTGAAGGACAAATTGCTGAAATCGACCACGCTGTTAAATACGATCGTTGAGATTGTTTGTACATATTTCAGAAATATAACATACAGCACATCCTCTAAAAATATTTATATTAACTCATGGCATCTGCTTGCTTGCTTGTCGCAAAAAAATTGGATCAATGTTTAACCCACTTTGCAGTATCATATCGAGCTTAAAGTTTGCAGCCATACTCGTGGCAACGATAAAAATGATCTATAAAAATTACACATGGATCGAATGTACTGTAATTAAACAAATGACATTTTTTATTATATCTATGTATCATGTAAATTTGTATGCTAGTTTGTAGGGCGGTGAGTATTATATTGAACGCGCGATGCGTATTACATTGAACATATGTTTATAATAGTTTCCCGATCTTTAAGTGTTTATGCTAGTCTGTCGACTTGTGCGTATCATATTGAACATATTTTTAATTATCTCATATATAAATGATTTATAGTAAAAACACATTTTCGATTTTTTTTTAAATTTTAAATGAAATTTGTCATATGTTGTAAGCTAACGGAGTTTTTAAAATATAATTATTGTATAAATAATTTGAAATTTGAAGTCCGTTTTATAAAAATAATATAAAATGTTTATAACATAAAATTATTTCATCAACAAGGAAAGCTTTCTATTTAGCTTGATGTCTATGGTTGTTTATACACTCAATCTACAATAAATAGGCATTATTATTTTTAAATATTTTTGTTCTTTATTTCAAATTGTCAATTAATGATATAATATTATAGATATAAATACGTTTTTGTAAGAGATGGTGAAAAAACAACAATTTCATTTTAAACTTTAATCATTTTGTTGAAGTTTTTTTCCTATAAAAATGGAACATTTTTTGAAATTTGAAATATTTTAACAATCTTGAATGGGCTACATATTTCGCATTTGCCTATTCGAATATTTAATTTACTCAAGAAGTCGTATAATTATTATTTTTAATATGACATGCTTTGTGTATATATTATATATTAAACGGCTAAAAATGCATGCAATTGTTCCAAAAAAGAAAAAGTTGAATCAATTAATGATGATTTATATCAAAATTTAAAAAAAAGTAAATCTAAAATCTTTGCCCGGCGATATGCATCATTGGATTTTAAAAACAAAAAGGGTTAATTTTTTACTTACGAAACAGTAGAAAAAATATGAGAGGGTATGAGAAAAGGAGGTTGAGGTGGGAAACATGTCAAAACAATGTGGTTTCATATTTAATTGTTTCAAATGAAAAGGAATTGTATGTTAAATTATAACTTTTTTCTTTCTTTAATTATAACACCGTAACTGTAATATATTGTTCAAATGAGTGTGTAAGCTCTTTCGAATGTTAAAAAAAAAGAATAAACTGACTACTTTATTTGTAAAGAAAGTAATTGTAATAATTCGATATAACCTCAAGAGAGAGCTTGAGATAGAGTTGCAGCTCATATTATTATTGAACAAAAGGCTATCACAACGTCCAGGGAATTGCTAAAAGTTTTTCATCATATTTTAGTTTATTTTGTTTAATATAATATTTATTTTTTATTTTATTTTTAATTTCATTTCATTTTTTAATACTATATAATACTCAATAGTTTTTTTAATATTGAAAATGTTTGCTAATTTTTTTTTATAATCGTATTTGTCTCGGATGACCAATTCTCCATTGTAACTTGTGAGACGCGCACTCTAGTGTTATTGGCTTGTCGGAGCGAAAGGGTGAAAAATAGAGTTTTCTGGTTGACGTGTTTGGAATGATTGTAGGAGGTTAGACAGTCGAGATTGATGGAGTGTGTTGTAGCGAGGAGTTCAAAAATTAAAATTGTTTTCTGTAAGCAGTTTTGGACTATTTTCTTGTGTAATTGGAGTTATGAATCTTAGAGCAAGGGGTCCAAAGATAGTTAAGAGGATGCTTGTGACAGTATTAAATATTCTAATAAAAATGATTTTTTCTCTTGTTTTTATATTTTTAATATAAAGTTCCTTCCAACTACGTATTTACCAAATTCCAATAATAGTTCTGAATTGCAAAGCTCGAAATTTGGGGTATTTTATTTTATGAATATTTGGTTAAGGCAGTCGAATCGTAGGGACAAGCGTGTGATACTTGCAAGGTTTATTATCTATATATATAATACTCTTCATTGGACCATGCGAGGCAAGTAAGCTGCAAGTATGTAGAACCTAGCATGACGAATGACCCTCGCTCGGGTCCAATAAACACTGTTGGCAAGCGTGGTGGGATGAAATGAAAAGAAAGGGGGGGGAATGGGTGGCAACAATGCACTTGCGTTAACTTGCATTGTTCCTTCACAGTAAATGTGAGATTCGTAGTGTACTGGTTATCACGTCCGCCTCATACGTCGTTGGTCCTGGGTTCAAGCCCATGCGAAAACATTGTTTTGTTTTAATTTTTAAAAATTTCTGTATGTGCCCGTTCTTTTACCCCTTTATTGCCAACACTAGCTGAACCAGCGGCTTATCATACGCCGCTAATGATTTAGATACGGGTGAAGACTTCCTGAAAGACACAAATGTCAAAATGGAATGGGCTTGGACAAACGACTGTGAGTGAATGAAAAGAAGGAACACTGGAGAGACCCGCGGCGTTGCATACGCCGCAGACTTGCTCATAATAGAAAGTATTGGGTAGAACGGAATGGGCGGGGTGAGAGTACATACACAAAAAACAGCACAAAGTAAATAAAAAATAGCGAGTAAACATGGAGACAAGCACAATGATGTTGTTGTTACCCGCCTCCCATTTAATACTACCATCCCTTAAACATAAACTGTGATTGGCCGACCCTAGCGAGCGTTAGTCATATTACGGGTTGTTAATTGCGTGTTGTTGTTTTTTGCTGTTTTTTTAAACCGATTATTGAATATGTAACTCTGATTTTCAACCGATTATCGTTTCATAGCTGACTTCATAGAAGTTAGGGGTGTACCGAATTTCGCCTGCAAACGTCTCGAAACCAATAATGAGTTGGCAATCGCAACCTACGTTCACTCGCGTTGTTTTGATTTCTTCGTGCTGTAGTTTGTGTCCGTTATTTCTTCACTTTCTTTGCACTCTCCATGAGCAAGTCTGTGGCGTATGCTACGCCGCGGGGCGTCTAGTTTCAATATACTTTTATAGTATTTGATGTATACTTTAAGGGAATTATTATAATAATTTGATCGTATTTGCCAATTACTGAAGCACACACATAAACACAAAATAAAAAGAATTTAAAAACATCATGGTTGACCATTAGGACATCAACGAATGTGTTAGTCCAGCAAAACAGAATATTCTCACGCATAAACCATATCCATTTTTTTTAAATTTTCCAAAGTTAAGCCTCACACATGTTTTTTTAAATATTTTTAATTTGTTTACTCCACTTTCCAAAATTTTATTAAAACCAAACGCAGTAGTAATAATAGTGATAATGATTTTAGAGCATCTCTGATTGAAGACATTTTGATATACATAGGCGTAACTAGCGGGTTTGGGGTGCGGATCGCAATAGGTAACACCATCTCACGAGTTGACAAAAAATGTAACATGATGTAAGTTTCCGTTATTTGGCATTGGCAGACTCGGGGGAGGTCTATGGGGAAAGTCGTGATGGGGTGAAACCATCAGCTACTACTCTGGGTAAAACCCAGTATAGTTATGACTCTGGTTATTTATATATATTTTGAATTATTTTTATAGTGGCCTTAATTTGAGATGCAAAATAATAAAAATAATTGTTTACATATTTGTCTACAACAGGCAATGTTTCCCCGGTGTTTGTAGTGAGGCTAGCTGTTGATTTCTGCATTCTGTCCATTCTAAGTTGACTAAACAATCTGTGGGGCAGAATGTGCAGACTTGTGCGCCCGTTTCAAAGTTGAACATTACTGGCCTCTGTTCAAGCGTGACGACTACCCTCCATTTTTTGACTATAGTCCAAGTGATCTTTTAGTTGATGGTTGACACATTTTACACGTTTTGATTTGCATACAGCAGAAAAATTTTTCAATTTTCCACAGTTTTTGCATAACTTCCCATAAGCAGGACATCTACTAGGTTCATGGTTTCTTCCACAATATTTACATTCGCCTGCTTTTATGTGTGTATTTGAACTTACAGCTTGGTTGACATGTTGACTTGTTGTCATGTGCGTACTTGATTTCTCAAATGCCTTTGAGTTCACAGCTTGAACATTATTTTTTTCATCTAAAGCTTTGAGTTGCCATTCTGACGTTTCCGCCGCTTTGCATATAATTTCAGCCTTGTTTAAATTCAGGTCTAATTCTCTCAGTAGTCAAGCCCTGAGATATTCATTATTTACTCCAGCCACAATTATGTCCTTTATTAGCGACTCTGTTAAATTTTCAAATTCACAAGACTTTGCTTTAAGTTTAAGGTCTGTGATAAAATTATCGAAACGTTATCCCTCACCTTGCTTTCTGGAGAAAAACACGTGTCTCTCGACTGTCACATTCTTTCTTGGCAAACAATAATTCTCGAATTTTCGTAACAAGCACTTCACTGAATGAAAATCTGTGTCACATTCCTCACATTCCTGTTCAGTCCATTGGAATGTATTGTACACATCTACCGCTTCCTGGCCTATTACATGCAGCAGTCTCATGCTCTGCACTTCTTTGCTTTTTGTGTCGAGTCCACTGGCTATCTTGTATATCTGGAAAGACTGTTTAAATCTCTTCCAGTTGTCAGCCATGTTTCCATGTAGCTCCAGTGGTTGTGGCGGGTGGAGTCAGTCCATCTGACACCATGTAATAGCTTTTTGCGTCAGTACTTCAAATAGTCTTGAGGTCCTCTACTTCTGATACCATGTAATAGAACTTATGGTCAAGTAACACGAATTTAACACACTATGTTTTCTGGTTAACAAATGTCTTTAATCACTCTATACAATCTACTGGGATCAACTGTACAATCAACCACCTAAGCAGCTCGTACGCAATCCTCCCTCCTCGGTTGCCTCTTAAACCGAACATTTATCTGGTCAGCTATCCTCCCAGTCCATGGCCACACACGCTTACATTTCACATCACAAACAACGTGTTTCATACTAGGTCAAGTCCTTGCATGCTCATACAATGTAAACACAACAACACGTCTCTCACAGTTTCTGGTGAAAAAATAATATTTTTATTCATCTATCTGAAACTACATATTTTACAGTTGATCTATACCATACCACAGATGATTTTGTTTGTCTAGCAGTCTTTGCTTCCTATATATCATTTCATTGTAAATAACAGACTTTTGTCTTCTACAATTCTACATTTCATAAAAGGAGCTGCGATACACAAAATTGACCTCGACTATAATTATTGTGACAGATTTCGGTACATTTCGAAATCTAAACAATTAAAAAGGATTAAGGGACATAATCTTATTTAACATGTGAGTAGAAATGACTTAGTTGATAAGTTTCACTGCGACAATTAACCTGGTCATGGCTGTGTGAAGGAAATAGTCTCTTTCTTTAATTATGATTTTTGTAAGTACATACTTCTGTGATATGTGAGCAAATATATTTTAAAAAAACAACAACAAAAAAAGCTGACCTGCAATTAAAGGTAATCAAATATAATATTTTTTTATGACTTCTCTATTTAAAATTATAGTTATATTCATTTATTTCAGGAGGTATGTGCCTTTATAGTTATCGCGGGGGAACAAAACTTCCTCTTAGATAACGTTAAAACGTTGTTTTTTTCATTTGTGTTAGTTTAATCATGTGTTTGACATTTGTTGAGGCAACAAGTTCCATGAACGCTGTAGCGAGATGCAAGAGGTGTATTATTAGAACTGATGAAATCAATGACTTGAATGTCTAAAGCTTTTCATAACCAAGTACTGTATATTGAAATAATTAAAGACCCGTGTATATTATATTTACAATTATTGGGATAGGATCAGAGTGATTACATTAATAATAAAATATGAGTTGTTTTTATAGTAACAATCATGTTCTAACAAATAAGGACAATATCACAAAGGTACCAATAAGAACAAGATCATCTTTTTTAGTAATAAGATCTAGGATATAATGAAACAATATAATCTCTTAATTTTATATTAAGAACGAGAATATGGCTGTGCAAATAATTAAAAGGTCTAAGTTGTAAGAATAAAAATGTCATAAGGTTTTAATAAAAACAAGATCATATTGGTACCAATAAAAAAATCATCATATTTGTATAATTAAAAAAAAGATCATAGTGGTAAAATAAGACCATATCATAATGACTGTAAAAACTATCAAAGAGATGGGAATACTTTCAAGAAGCAACGCTTGAAGTGAAAGCTTTGACCGAGTCAATATGTTCCTTTAGAATATTTTAATAAAAATGATGATGATATTGATTCGTATTATCTTTACAACATCATAGAAAATTAATTTAAATTAAGCAGAGAGTTAGACAAGTTACACTATTTAGTATTATACTTTGTCAGGCTATCCGCTTTTTAAACTCCAAGGTCAGGGTATGTTTTGTAAACAATTACTCTTTAATTAGGTGTCATCAGTTCATGCCTTCTATACAAACATTACCTACGTCAGTGAGATATGTTGAATGTTAAGTTTGTATTTAATTGGTTAGCTATTTATATGTCCTATCTCAAACACATACTTTAACAAAATCTTTATTGATTTTATTTCATCAGGTAACTGAACAGTTGGTAGAATAACTTTGTAGAGACAAGCGCCCGATAAGGCAAGATTATTGTGACAATCTGATCATTCCCATAAATTTTTTAGGAAATTAAATAAAAATAAATCATTTTATATTTAAGTAAGATGGTATCAATAAAATTAATAAATACTTTAAACAATATTTATAAAAAAAAATTAAAATTTAAAACAAAGTTGTTCATATTATGTTTATGAAAACAAGAAACATTACCTGTAGTCATAATTTATTTTTAAAAATAATGAGCCAATTTGTGTCTTTAAACTTAATAAAAGTAAAATAAGAGCCATGACAATTTTTTAAAAATTAAAAAAATAAAATAATGTTTTATTATTTAACAAAACAAATAATAATAATATTAAAATGCACTAATTAATTCCACAAGTGCCATGCAATGAAATTTTAAGGCGAATTTGATTCTAATTTATTTTAATATAAAAAAACAAATAATAATATGTAAGATACAATTTAAAGTATGTATTAACATTTATTTTATTCGTAATGTTTTGACTTTTTGACACCAGTATCTTATCTGTTACAAACGCTCCTTCTATTTATGATATTATTGAGTCCTACGCTTATCTATGGTTTGTCTCTAGTACTTAGTCTTGAATGCTTATTAGATTTTTAAATGTTGTTAAATTTTTGGTTTTCCTAATCAACAACAATGGATATAAGACGCCAAATAAATTGAGCTTCCGCTATCAGCTCATGATAAATATTACTTTGTTAAAAAGAGTTTAGCACTTCTAAATATAAAGAATATATATCATAAATAATATAATAGTCCAATTCACTCAACACTCACTCATTGGATGTGGAACGCTGAGGAGCGATGTACAACAGTATATAGCAGTTAAAAAATCGTGTGGTGATTAGCACTGTAAAAATTTTGTATATGACGTCATTGTTTGATCTTATATTTTAAAATACAAGGTGTTCATCGGTGCGCAAAACGATTATAAATTAAAGACGCGATGTAAAAACAAATTTCTATGACGTCATTGTTTTAGCTCATATTTTAATTTTGGAAAAGGGAACAATTTAAAAAGAGTATTTGATGATAGTTAATTATAAAATACTTTGTGTACATTCCAGGAAGTTTGATATTTCGTATTTATCAAACAAGGATAAGTTACTTGGACTTTTGACAAAAAAACAAAGTGGGCGCCGTAGGCGTCCTACAATCCCTATTATAAAATACTTTGTGTACATTTCAGAAAGTTTAATATTTCGAATTTATCAAACAAGGACAAGTTAGTTGGGCTTTTGAAAAAGGTGGGCGCCATGGGCGCCCTAAAAAAAGTTGGGCTTTTGAAAAAGCAGGCGCCACAGCGCCGCAGCACACCCTAGTATATATATATTTACGCTCAATTATCGCTGACTGCCTCAAGCCTACCGCTAATTGAAAATATAGACACAAAAATCATAATCCTTTTGGTTTTCAGATTGTTGTTGACTGACTCAAAGAGTTATTTTTTTGGTGCAGAAATTTGGTGCGCTGCCTTCTAAAATTACTGTAAAAATCGAGTGGTGATTTGCACTGTAAAAAATATTATATACATACTTTGTGTACAATTCAGGAATATTTCGTATTTATCATACAAGAATAAGTTATTTGGGCAATTGACAAAAAAAAACAACAACCCTATTATAAAATACTGTGTGTACATTTAAGAAAGTTTAATATTATGTATTTATCATACAAGGACAAGTTAGTTGGTCTTTTGAAAAAGGTAGACTAGTGGACTATCTTGTCTATCATAGAACAATCTACACCTGGTGTGTCTCGCCTCGATGTCATCAAACACCACGTGTCTGGCCGTCAACGCAAACAGACAAGTGTCTTGATATTTTTTGGTTCAAGTGATGAGCGGGTCTTATTAACATTATACTAGCCGAGCTGACCAGTCGTTCACATAGCTTTAGATTGACTCAGCTGAAGGTTCCGATACTGTAGTGGATGATTTTTTGCAGGTGATATGTAAGCAAAGTGTTAGAACCATGGTAGCAATGTTCCCTTTAAGCAGCGCGGCTGCGCAGATATTTGACCGACGCCACGCAGGAATTTAGAATCACCGCGCTGAAAATTTAGTAAAATATTGCACAAAAAAATGAACGTTGTGCAACTTTGCACACGAGTTCTTTTTATAACTTAGCACACGGACCAGCGAAGCTTAGACATAGAAGGAACATTGCATGGTAGGCAAACGATATCTCTCAATGGACACAATAACCTTAATCAACATTTTGAACATTCACATCAGTCAATACTTTAAAACAAAAATGTTCGTGTAATCGTCCAGAAATTAGTTTATACTAATCGGCCGAAATATTTTACTTTTTTGACTTCCAGTACATCTATAAGCGGAGCGTCGATTAATCGTTTAAAAAAAATTAATCGTTAAAAATTTTAACGATTAATCGAGAAATTAATCGTTAATTTCCGAAGCCCTAAAATAATTATATTTAGATGACTCTTACCGCCTATGCCTGACCTTGTCTGTACAAGAAGGTCTCTATCGATTTGTACGAACAATCTAACACGGAGTATGTATTAAGAAGAATAATGTATTTCATATGACATAAATATCCACTAATAAAATGACGAATCAAATAAGAACCAAATTTCCCTGGCGTCACCAAGTATTTTAGAGTTTTAAAAAAAATCCAGTTTGTCAAGTAGACATCCAGGGGTTCTAAAAGTATTTTATAATTAGAATATTTAAAATTTGATTAAAAAGGTGATTCAAATTACGCTTGACATTGTGTATAAATTATGTAATGACAATAAAACGTGACAATTCTAATGTGACAAGATTGATATTATGTTTACATCATACAAAGATTACATTACAAAAATTGAAGGGCGGCAATAATATATGTTCCTATATATCCCGCTAGAGATGTCTTAAATCTTTAAATCAGTCTCTACCTATTTAGGTAATCTATAAATTAATGTGTTTTAATCTATAAAAAATAGATGTTAACATGTTTTTTTAAGTAAATTATTTTAAGACGTTAAGTTGTCAATCATTCCAGAGAAATATTCGTCCTTGGTTAATCTCAACACCATAATGTTGAATAATTATTTTATTTTATTTATAAGTCAAATTTCAACAGCAGCAGGCCGAAATACAGTATGGTAGAACTGAAATAATGGAATTATTAGTGATATATATATATATATATATATATATATATATATATATATATTGTAAAGCTCATTCCTACTACTTGTCTCTTCATCTTGCATACTTAAACAAATGCAGCTTTAATGCTAACAGTTCTCTTTTTTATGGTATAACTTCTGGTTTCATGTGCTCTCTCTCTCTCTCTATCTACGACTCTCTCTCTCTGACTGCCTGTCATTTCCCTTGTGATGTGATAAGTATTTCTCTCTCTCTCTCTAGGCCTATCCTCTAACCCTGGGGCGGGGTACTCTATGTCCTGGTTTCTCAATGTCTCAGGTGGGTGACTCCCTAAACAGCTCTGTCCCTTGTCTCCTACGGTCCTTTCCTTATATTGCCGGCCACAGGCATGCGGCCGACACACAGAACGCCCCCCTAGTGTGAGCAATAAAATTATCAGCCTTTCATTCCCTAACCCATGTCCAGTTTAGGTTTCCCCGGTAGACTCTAAGGATCTCCCCTTCTGTAGTCTCCTTCAATGGCAATAAAAATTTCGTTTCCCGTCTTATCAATGCTGACTTGTTCTACACCAACGTCTACACCTACCTTCTAACCATCCAACGTTCCGTAGCTGGGGGGGGGGAGGAAGGAAGGCCGGAATCTTTTCGTTTCCGGTCATTGTTCTAAAAGCACGATTACATTCCAGGTACGACCCCATCGCCTACCTACCGTCAGCTCCCCGCTCAAATATTTTAACCAAGGCTCTAAATTATTTCAACCCAGGTCCTCCACAATATATATATATATATATATATATATAAATATATTAGAAATGAAATAAAAGATACGAGTCAATAAGTAAATATAGGTATATTGAGAAGAACGTATTTTATCAGCTATTTATTAATTTTTCTTTAATTTCAGACAGCTTTTTGGACTTGAAAAAGTAAAAGCTGTTTCGTAATCTTACTTTGCTAACAATTTTGAGAACATATCCATTCGACAGTATTTATGTTTCAAAACATTTTTCCTCTAAAATGTAATAAAAAATTAGAAAATTTCTCATTGAGTTATGACGTTTTCTGGTTTTAAAAAAATAAACAAACCCCATTACCTTACGATTAAGATATTTCATCTACTGTTATCGCTATTTCAACATAGAGGGCACTGGCGCACCAACTGACAGAAATTTCCGATGAAGGTAATTACTAAACAGATGTCATCAATTGTAAACTGCGTCATGCAGACTAGGAGCATGGCGATGTCATAGTCGACGCATTTGAGATTCACTGTAGAGGAAACACGACATTGGAATGATTGGCTGGAAATAAAACTGTTGCATGTCATAAAATAAACATCGCTTATCTAAGAGAATTAGTGAAAGAAAGCACAGGTCATGTGATAAAATATTTTATTATATCACGTCTTACACCACGCCCACATGATTCATTGAAAGTTATCAGTAGTATACATTTAGTAATGCACGTGGGTCACATTAATAGACTGAGAAGATAGAAGGAATACAAGTTTCTCAAGTCTAATTATAATCTGCAGTTTTCTATCGTGACACGTTTGTTTTGTTGGAGATGTAATTCTATGTTCACTAAATATGGTCAAACAAATTTTAATCTAGTTTTCAGTTTAGCAGTGATGTAAAACTAACTGTTGAATACCGATGTCTATACAATAGACACAAATACTCGTATTGAATCTTGTTGTCTAGGGTAATCTTATCAATACATGCATTCAATCTTGGCTCTAGCCCCCTAGTATTAATACTAATCTCGAACTACAATACTTAAACACATATAAATGATGACACACAACACCTCTGTACACAATAGAAAGAACATTTAATACACTAAAATATAACATACCAAATGCAATAGCTTTAACAATATATGGATGACAATAACAATTAACATAAACATATCACTACAACATTAGACGAAGACTAAAAACGGATATTATATAACTATGATCCAACTTCCCTCTGGTCAGTGGGTGTGGTCATTTAGATCAGTGGTCCCCAACCTTTTGAACGTCGCGGACCACTAAAAGTTGGATAATTTTACCGCGGCTCACTAACCGTATGGGTGGGGGTGGAGGGGAGTTGCGGCTGCGTTGATTGTTTATACAGGTATTTAAGATTGTTTTGATTTTATAGTTTTAATTTAATTGTACCTAAACATGCATTCAAAATAAAATACAGTTACACAAAAAATGAATTAAACATTATTTAATAGTTTAATTTTTAGAATGTTAAATCAATGAGAACCCTGAGCTTGTTTCTCTGCAACGAGACGGTTCCATCTGGGTGTAATGGGAGACAATGACACCCGAAGTGTGCTGCTTATGTCCATTTTATTCCGTTGTTTTGTCTTCGTTGCTGTCACTGCAGAAAACCCCGCTACACACAGATAGGATGTCGGAAATTGTAATAGGGATTCAATTGCTTTGGTGGCAATCTCAGGATATTCCACCATTACTTAAATCCAGAAGACTGGAAGAGTTGTTTTCTCGAACGTAGTTTTAAGGCCACCGTCATGTGCAATCTGGAGCAGTATAACTTCCTCTTGCACAGTCATGCTAGATTCGCCTAGTTTGTTGACAAATGGGACACGAATCCCTTCCCTACCAGTTCTTGGGTCTTTTGTCGTTGGGAAGTAGCGCTCAAACTCTTTGAAATGCTGAGACAGGTGATCATGCACCAACTGTGAAAAAGAGTGTTCAGGCTTATTCTCGCCTAGAATCCCCGCTAATGTTTGAAACATATCCAAAATGCCTTTGTTCACTCACCGTTGCATCAACTCCAGTTACGCTTTAAATGCAACTACCTTGTCAGCCAACTTGAAAACAGTTGTCATTTTCCCCTGAAGGGACAGATTGAGTTCATTGAGCTGGCTGAATATGTCATACAGGTAAGCGAGTTTTGCGACCCATACCTTGTCAATGAAATGTGCTGCCAGCGGTGACTTCTTTTTTGAGAGAAATCTTTGCAATGGCTCTCGTAATTCAAAATATTCTGTTTAGCGATTTTCCTCTGGACAACCATCTTATTTCTGTGTACAAAAGGAGTCATCTGTGCTCTGCGTCCATCTCCTCACAAAACTGCTCAAACAGGCGTGAGTTAAGGGCGCGTGCCTTGATGTGGTTAATAACTTTAACGACATCAGTCAACACACTATTAAATTCCGGTGACAGTTTTCGGCTTGCCAACATTTCCCTCTGAATGATACAATGCGTAGGTTCACACTCAGGTGCAACCTCCTTAATCCGAGCTGTTAAACAAGACAGTCGTCCGGTCATGGCAGCAGTTGCATCTGTGCAGATGCCGACACAAAATGACCATTTTAGGTGTCCTGACATATAACCATCCAATGACTTGAACAGTTCAGCTCCCGTGGTGTTTGAAGCAGTTTTGAAGGTTTCATCGCCTCATTAGAAAGCCGATCACCGCAAAGAATGCAGAGTGGTGTTGGTATGTTGGAGTCAACTGTCTCAATAAATCCCTATTTCAAGTAGGACCCATGGTATTGTTTCGTACGTGTTTTATGCTTTTTGGATGTTAAAGGCTCTTGTTCACTTTCTTCACTGGGCCTTTTTCTTTTACCAAGAAAACTTTTTAACGATGTCTGTTTTGAACTCATTTTTCTAATTAGTGGGTTTAATATGAGCGTTCAAGTGACCGATCTGTAACCCGGAACATAAACAATCATAAAGATGAAATAGTAAATGTAAAAATATATTATTTTACTTTTATAACATACTAGCAGACCCGTCGTGCGTGGCAACGATCTCAGTAAAAAACAAACCCGTAAAAACAAAGTTTTTGACTATAAATCCCTTATATATGAGACATAACTAACAGTATTGATTATTTTCAAACGCTACCAACATTTACAGACTGCATCTGTCTTAACTCAACTTTGCTTCATAACCCTGGGAGGGGGATGGGGGAGGGGTGTGGGGGAGGGGGAGAGGGGAAAAGTCTGGTCACCGATTCGCTTGACCGAGCTCAGCGCGACACGTAAATGTAAACAAAAGCACCCCGGTACTTCGATGGGTCGCCTCAACGCGTCAACTCAAACTTTCACGTGGAAAAAAACAATAACAAACAGTGAATTTGAATTACATACGTTATATAAGGATAAACTAAAAATGCATTAAATTATTTACAGTACGTTCGATCGATCTGAAATTTTGATACGATGCATTTTTAGGTGAGACGGGTCTTTGTGCCAAATTTCAGCTCGATCGGATGCCGGGAAGAGGGTCATTTTTGACTTTTGTTTTTCCGCCCGCACAAGACAGAGATGACGACAGACAGACAGACAGAGAGAGAGAGAGAGAGAGAGAGAGAGAGAGAGATGACGACAGAGACGGCCGCGAAGTTAATATAAGGGATTTTAAAAAATGAATAAATTTAAAGAAACCAATGAGTGGTATGTTTTTAAAAAAATCTGTCAGAAACCTTCGCGGAAGTGTGCAAAAAAGAAAGTCAAAGTTTCATAGCAAACGGATAAATAAATTAATAATTAAATAGCTTACAAAAGAAGAAATGACATTTAGGGCCCCGGTCCCAAAATGGGGGATAATTTAATTTTTAGTGCCATTGTGCTCAAGCTATATTTCTCAATATCGTGTAAAATTGAATAGGGAATAAAATTATTAACGTGCAGTAGAAAAAGACTTTTGGGGCCCCAAGCTCCGAGGGAATGACATTAGGAGTTCAGTGCCCTATAGTAATTTAATATAGGCTCTTAAGTTTGTATATATTAAGTTTGGTCAAAATCCAGTTATTTTCTCATAAGCTAACGCTGAAACTAATTTTTATGTAACTAATATAAGGTGAAAACTGACATTAAGGAGCCACCGGGCCGATTCGGTGCAAGATGTCAATTTCAAAAACCTCTTCATTTTCAATCAGTTTCATAATGGATATATTTCTCAAGGTCTTTAAAAAGTGAATTTGAAAATCATATACAAAAATAAGACATTTGGGGCCCTCGGCCCCGAAGAAATTGACATTAAAAGTTCTGTGCCCTTAAGTATTTTAAAATGGGCTTCTCCAGGTTGGGGACCACTGATTTAGATGATTGACGGGTCACTGCTTCTATCTGCTCCGCAGTCAGACGTAGCGTCTACCAATTACGACCTCTTCACGGAGGTCAGTCAGGAGTTCAAGCCCTTGCTATCTGAATTGAGTGACAGCTTGGTCTGTCCACAGCGATGACCGTCTTCAACAATGGTTCTCACGAGTGAGACAGGATCACGTTGTCCCCTTCCTTGCAACACCATACAGAATGGGACTGCGATAAAGCTTTTAAATAAAATACAAAATACACAAACAAATTGTGCAATTAAAACAATAAATTTGAGCTTCATTTTAAACTAAAACGACAATAGACGTTTCGGCTAATGCTTTCGTCAGTACAATAACATAAAATAGGTACTTACATATATTTAGATTCTTAAAACATATTATATCATAAAATAATTTAAAATATTCATGCAAAATAAAATAAAAGACGAAACAAAAACAAACAAGGACACATGATATAGGAAAAAGGAGGAAGTATCTAAAGTTACACTTAAAGCCACAACGGGAAAAAGATTATGCAGTTATGTAAAATTATGAATTTGGTTAATTCCATATGGAGCCAACGTCCCAAATCGTTTTATAAGTCTATTTTCCATGTGAATCCCATTATGGGTATTGTTTGCATATAAAATACCAGTGACTGCAACATCTGAAATACCGTCATGGTCAACACTGTTAAAATGTTTAGATACAGAACATTGAGCCTGTTTATTTATATTATACAGGTTTTCATGAAAATGATCTCCAAGACGACGACCTGTCTCACCCACGCAAATTTTATTACACCTTTTGCAAAGAATTGCATAAATTACGTTGCGACTTGTGCAAGTGAATCCATCTTTTATTATGAAGTTTTCAAGAGGGAAAGAAATATGGTTAATTTCAATCACATATGGACAAGTATTGCAACGGTTACGGTTGCAACCTTTTGTTCCAATATGTGCTTTCATTGTGGGAAAGTGACTTCTTACAACTATATCTCTCCGGAAAGCAAAAAGAGGAGGATTTTTGAAGAATTGCTGAGTTATAGGGTCAGCTATGAGGATTGGTCGGTTTTTGAGAATCACCTGGCGGGCTTTATAATTATGGAGATGAAAAGTTAAAATAAATTTGGATCGATCACATTGAACAGAAACAGATGATGTAAACGTGTCCTGTCTGGTCATGCCTTTAATTCGATTGAAAGCGGATATGAAAAGAGTTTCCGGGCATGAACTGCTTCAAAAAAAAATCAAGCATTTCATTACTTTTCTCCAAAAAGTCCCCCTCATCACTGCAGAGTCTTTTAAGTCTCAATAGTTTCGAAAACGTCACATATGTATATGGAAACTTTGAATTTTATTTAGACTTCATCGCTTTTTGGGGTATATACACATACTAATTTTTTTATAAAGGATGGGGTTATGAATTGTGCATCCCAAACCCACATATGACCACATCACCCACATGTTGTCATATCAACAAACATGTCCACTTATGTTAATGCATCCATCAATAAACACATCAAAACAAAAACACAAACAATAATAATATACGAAAACCAAACATTTCATTTCTACAAGTTTATTTTGTCTAAAAAAAATTAAACAAAATTTCAAAAAATAGGTATTCAATAAAAAAAAAGAAGTTTTAAATAATAACCTATTTCACATAATTTTAGAATTAAAAATAAATATAACATAAAATACAGCAATGTGCAAATTTAAACAAAATAATAGTAGTAAACTACAAATTGACATTCTAATAATATTACATGTTACAAGTTTGTTTCAGGTGTGGAGGCCGATATTTAAGGTGAGAGTGTACATGAGGAGTGTTGTTGAGAGTGTACATGAGGAGTGTTGTTGAGAGTGTACACGAGGCGTGTTATTGAGAGTGTACACGAGGAGTGTTGTTGAGAGTGTACATGAGGAGTGTTGTTGAGAGTGTACATGAGGAGTGTTGTTGAGAGTGTACATGAGGAGGGTTGTTGAGAGTGTACATGTGGAGTGTTGTTGAGAGTGTACATGAGGAGTGTTGTTGAGAGTGTACATGAGGAGTGTTGTTGAGAGTGTACATGAGAAGTGTTGTTGAGAGTGTACATGAGGAGTTTTCTTGAGAGTGTACATGAGGAGTGTTGTTGAGAGTGTACATTAGGAGTATTGTTGAGAGTGTACATGAGGAGTGTTGTTGAGAGTGTACATGAGGAGTGTTGTTGAGAGTGTACATGAGAAGTGTTGTTGAGAGTGTACATGAGGAGTGTTCTTGAGAGTGTACATGAGGAGTGTTGTTGAGAGTGTACATGAGGAGTGTTGTTGAGAGTGTACATGAGGAGTGTTGTTGAGAATATACATGAGGAGTGTTCTTGAGAGTGTACATGGAGCGTGTTGTTGAGAGTGTATATGAGGAGGGTTGTTAAGAGTGTACATGAGGAGTGTTGTTGAGAGTGTACATGAGGAGTGTTGTTGAGAGTGTACATGAGGAGTGTTGTTGAGAGTGTACATGAGGAGTGTTGTTGAGAGTGTTCATGAGGAGCGTGTTGAGATTGTACATGAGGAGTGTTGTTGAGAGTGTACATGAGGAGTGTTGTTGAGAGTGTACATGAGGAGTGTTGTTGAGAGTGTACATGGGGCGTGTTGTTGAGAGTGGACATGAGCCGTGTTGTTGAGAGTGTACATGAGGAGTGTTGTTGAGAGTGTACACGGGGCGTGTTGTTGAGAGTGTACATGAGAAGTGTTGTTGAGAGTGTACATGAGGCGTGTTGTTGGTGGTAATCATTGGATGTATTAGAGGTCTAATAAAGCTTTCAAAACATGATTATGTTTATAAAGTCACAGTTTCAATCAAAAGTCATTTGAGCAAAAAAGAACCAAACATAAAGTGTTACTAATACTTTGGATAATATTGTTGGAGGCAATAGGTGCCAAAAATAAATTAAGGTGGGACAGCACATGTGGCATGTGGCGTTTCAGAAGTTGTTATCATTTACCATAAACTATAGTTGATATACGTTTTTCACATGGTCACAGATATAAATAAAAGTTGTTGACTATAAATTCCATATATAGGAGACATAACTAAAAGAATGTTCATTATGATACGCATCGCACGACAGTCCAAAAATCCAAAATTTAATAATGGCTCATACATGAAGGATTTATAGTATACAAAATACAAAACTACCTCAGTCTGCCCGCTAAATTTCAGCTCCATTTGATCACAATAAAAGGTTATAAAATCATGTTTAATTTAATCCGCAACGATCGACAGACTAGCATAAGCATTTACAGATCGGGAGTATATTTTTTTAAAAGTATGTTCAATATATTATGCACTGCGCCGCGAGAAAGGAAAGTAGTTTCTTTAATATAATACGAACTGCGACAATCTAGCACACTAATTTTACCTGCTACGTAGAGATACATATAGATAATATAAAAAATCATTAACTTAATTACGTAAAATTTGATTGATGTGAAGTTTTGATAGATCATAGTTATGGTCTCCCCGAGTCCGCCTGCCAAATGTTAGCTGCTAGCTAGCATACTGGGAATTGGGTTAAAAATCGATCCAAAGCTGTTGCGGCAAACAAGCAATCAATCAAGCAGATGCCACGAGTTAATTTGTTTTATTTAATATAAAAACTAAATGATAAATGTATATGAATATGTTATATGGACAAGAAATAGCATAGTTCAAGGTTGGGGTGAAAAACTGGGGGCGCACATGGGGTGTGATAGACTGTGTTGTCTTTTACATTCATTAACACTTGGTAGAAATTCTTACAAAATAAATGTGTAAAGAAATGTTTTATTTAATATTAACTGTTTATAAGTACATCAAATTAGCGTAGGGATTAAACTTAAATAGTGTAGGGATCTGACCCCATAGGTAAGGGTGCCGACATTGTTGTTGATTGTGCCGACACTGGTGGTAAGGAGTTACATGAGGTGTGGTAGAGGTTGTTATTTATTAAAATAATGTCTACTTCATATGAGTTTGTATCAAGACAATATTCAAACAATAGCAACATGTTAGAGTAATTTTTTGTGAGTACATAATATAAGAATGTTGGAAGTAGGGTGCTGACACTGGTGGTGAGGGCGCTCATGAGGCGTGGTGTTGTGGTGTACATGGCGCTTGGTAGAGGTTGCTGTCTATTACAACAATCAACTGTTGATACAAGTTTGTCTAACGTATATAAAATATTATAAAATTGTTTACATTATAGATATTAGCTCAAGTCCCGACCAATGCCACTAAAATTTATTCCTTCAGAGTTGACCCCGCCGTGGACATGGCGGTCAGACGACCATGCAACATTATACCCCTGTGGGTGGACATGAGCCCCACTACTGCCTGGACATGTACATGTTGTGTATGTGTACTTGGTCCTATACGTATTCACCTCTAACCTGTCTGCCCAGTGTCCTAAAGATATCTGTTTAGAACATCCATGTGGGTGTGATACTATCCATGTCAACATGTCTCCACATCTCTTGTATTTGTTGTTTACTTTTTCCCGTAGGTTGCTCCAGTGTATCCACATCTTGTCCAGTTTGTCCAGTAAATCTACGTCACATGTCTTAGATTCCAAACTACAGCAGTCTTCCTCAATGTTTGCTTCATACACCGTCCAGCCATCAAGAGTGACCAGTGGACTATCTTGTCCATCAAAGAACAATCTACACGTGGTGTGTCTCGCCTCAAGGTCATCAAACACCACGTGTGTGGCCGTGTACATCATTACCTCCCCCCACACTCTGCTGGGTGTGTCACAGTGTTGACACTTGTGACATGGACAAGTTCCTTCATTGTATTTGTTTACAAGTCTCACCATCCCAGTCCCCATTCTCATGACGCCACTTCCTCTCATGTCATAAAATGCATATGGTTGTTTGGTGTTTGGCCAAAACTCTGGTCTTTCTGTACTGGTCATTTTAACAGCTACCCTGACAGTGAGGTCAGCTGTAATTGTGATGTAGTCAACTAGGAGATTGTCCTGGTAACCTTCAGGCAGGTGGTTGATGTTAAAATGTTGGACTGGTACAAACTTTGTGTGACCTGGATTCTTCTTACAGCCAACAAAATGTTTGTGTAGATCTGCTTCATCTCCTTCTGACACCTGGGTTTCATGTGTACCTGACAAGGTCATCAAAGAGAAATTTATTTAATATGTGAGACAATAATTTATGTAAGAAATGTAAATGCGTAAATACTAGTAGTATACTATGGACATTGAAATGGAAGTAACTGGCAATTAGGATGTTTTATCAATAATATAAAATATGTTATAATAATGATTTAAAGACATAATTACCATAAAAAAGATTTGATTTATCTTTCTTGTCACACCTGCCTTCTTTGACATCAGTTTGTCTGTCATTTATGTCAAATTCACATTGGATGTGTTCTTGGTAATATTCTGATAAGATAGTTTTCTAATATACTTCATTTGTATTATTAAGAATTATTGTATAACCACTTTCCCTCTCTCATCACTCTTTCTATCATTTCTCTCTCATTTGATCTCTATGTCGCTATTTCTGTCTCTGTTTCCTTCTCTCTCTATTTTTCTCTGGTAGTCCCTATCTAACTTTCCCCTATCTCTCTCTCTCTCTCTCTTTCCTTCTGTATGCCTGTCTGTCTCTCTCTCTCTCTCTCCCCTTCTTTCTCTCTCTCTCTCTCTCTCTCTTTCTATTATAATTAAAATAAATTTAAATAGAAAAATAATAAATTAGGGCAGCGGAATTTAACGATTAATTTCTCGATTAATCCTTAAAAACTTTAATGATTAAATTTTTTTAACGATTAATCGACACACCACTTATAAATGTACCGGAACACAAAAAAAATTATTTTTGCCGATAAATATAAACAAATTTCCGTACGATTACACGAAAATTTTGGTTTTAAACTATTGACTGACTTAAATGTTCAAAATGTTGATAAAGGCTATTGTATCCATTGAGAGAAATCGTTTGCCTACCATGCAATGTTCCCTTTAAGTCTAAGCTTCGTTGGTCCGTGTGCAAAGTTTACAGAAAAATACGTGTGCAAAGTTGCATTTTTGGTGCAATATTTTTTTTAAATTTGCTGCACGGTGATTCTAAACTCCTGCGTGGCGTCGGTCAAATATCTGCGCAGCCACGCTGCTTAAAGGGAACATTTCTACCATGGTTCTAACACTTCGCTTACATATCACCTGCAAACCAAACATCCACTACAGTATCAGAAACTTCAGCTGAGACAATCTAAAGCTATGTGAACGATTTTTCAGCTCGGCTGGTTACATTATTATATTGTCAATAAGACCCGCTCATCACTTGAACCAATGTCAATACGCTTGTCAGTTTGAGTCGTTGGTTAAAATAAGTCATATAAAGAAGACATTCCAGTATTATTTCGATTTTCAGCAAGTACGTTTTATAAATGTTACTTATGACACCATAAATTTCCATGTTTGGCTTTAATCGAAATTATCGATTAATTAATCGTTAATTTTTTTAAAGTTACCGATTAATTTTAAATGAATCGTTAACAGCCCTAATAAATCGATTTAATAATAACAACAAAAATATTTAAAAGCGATCATATTTATTTTAAAATTGGTTGAATATAAATGGTACCGTCCGTTTGCCATCTTTTTAGCTTTTCTAACCCCAGACCTAATAATCTGAAAGCATTCTGAAAATAGAAAAAGTAAAAAAAATAATTAGTTTTAATTTTTTTCCTTTTCTTTAATATACATTTATTATCATTGAAACACAATTTTGTTTGCAGTCAATATATTGTATTTCATATTTGTTTTAACTATCGACAATTTGAGTATATAGGCGCACGAGAAAAGGGCCTTGCTATTAAATTACGCTACTTTTAGTTGACTAACTGTGGTAAAATACATAACCTGTATATTCAATTGTTATCCATTATCATCGATTACAATTAAATACTAGGTAATTGATTTTAAAATTTAAAATATTCTGACTATTGTTAGTCAATTGTCAGTCAGTTAAAAATAAAATAAAACGTTGAATACGATCAAAAGATTTTCAAGTTCATGTCAGCGTGTGAATATTTTCCTTGGTGTAATCATGCGGCTCGTCTGCAATATTTTTTTCTAAAATTGTCCTTATATTTTAAGGAAGTGTCTATTGGTACAGTACCAATAGCAGGTCCCTAGCCAGAGCGCTATTGGTAGTCATCCAATAGGATGAAACTAACACCGGAACTTCCAAAACCCGCGATCCCGCTATTTTCTTATTCGCTGCAACATGACCACAATTGTTGAAAATGAATCCAGAAAAAAAGCTTAGCTTTGAATAACTTTTTTGATTCATTTGAAGATTTGGAAAACACCATCAAAGCCTGAGAATTGTTTCAAAATGCAGTCTTTACGTAAAAGAGTTCTATAAAGGTAAGCTTTTGTTTTTATTCCATTTATTGAATTAGGCCTGTGTATCATTATATCAGTAGTATAATTATTAGTATTAGTATTGTCAATACTCAATAATAATTATATTTTTCTAAAGATTTACCAATACTTTAAGAGTAGGTCTAAGAGTAAGAGACTAAGAGAAATAAGTCTTGCTTTTTTTCTTGTTTAACGCACTGGGACTCAGTTCAGGCACCTTTTCCCACATTTTTTGTTATTGCCTGGAATACTTTTTCATCTTGCAATCTAATAGAATTTTTAAAATTAAATTTGATAATAGTATTACTATTAGCCATCAACTCTACAAATATGTTACTAACAGTACTCTTGTTGAAATTAGTCAGTGAATACTGTCTTATCTATACAGACCCTCGTTCTATTTATAAGAATATTGCGTCTGTTATCCTGTTAGGAAGTGGCGCGGTGTTCAGGGGCCACAGATATGATGGTTCCATGAATTATCCAGCTGCCTTTTTTAACGCAATTGCCTTTATATATTTGAAATGTCTGTCGAGCTTGACATGCAACTCCTCATGAACCATACCAGATAGAGGGTTCGGGTCTTTTGAAAATATGCTAAGGAGATCCCAAGAATGTGCAACGGCAAAATAAATACCGAAACGATTTTCTGGAAAATAAAAAAAATAATAAACGAAAAAAAAGTAACGAAAAAATATCAGTATTTTGTCAATTTATCGCCAACCATAACATCTATCCAGTTGAAATAAACGCAATGCGATAGATAATATTTAGAACAATGTTGAAAACTGAATTTTTGAAAAATGTCTTTTCGTTACGACTTCCGTAATTTTAGCAGCAATTTTTAAAAACAATTGTTTTGTCTAGTTTCACAATTATTGATTTCAAATTACTTTTAATTTCATCTAGAACAGTTGTGGCCAGACCTGTAGTAACTGAGATCCATTTTAAACATAGGGATTTTATTTGAGAGCCGCATTGAAGTACTATGGGTCATGAGCCCACTCGCAATGAAACATTTTTTATAATATATTTTTATAAATTATTTCCTATTTTAATTTAATGATTTAAAAATGTCAATTGCTTTAACACCAATTGTATGTTGAAGAAATATATTCGTTACAGTTACACAATTAACCAATTTTAATATTTTAATATATAAAAGTTATGAAAAGAAACACACTGTACTTAAACTTAAAATAACAATCTACATTAATTATTATGATTATTCTGAGAAGCCTTTGAACTCTCAAGTTTCTTTAAATTTGGTTAGTAGATAATTTTTGTGGTGCGAAGTTCTGTCAGAATACGGTCTTTTATCACTAGCAATATTCAAAGCGATTGCATAACTTGCCTCTGTTGAAATGATATCTTATTAGCTGAAAGCAGAAAGTATTGTCCGCTGCTGACATTTTTCAAACGTTAACTCACCAAGCTCGCGTTTTTTTATGCAGATTAAGCCCAAATTATTTTCAACAATTTTTTCGATTAACCTTTTTTTTAAATTTATTTATTTTAGTATTATATTTATATGTTTAAAACGAGAAAATCTTAAATTTATAACTTGTTCAGGAGCCGCAATGTGATCATGGAAGAGCCGCATGCGGCTCGCGGGTAGCAGTTTAGCCACCGTTGATCTAGAATGATAGTTAATGGGGTTTTCCCGCTTTGTGAATGCTTATGTTAGATTGTTGTGTGGTGCGCATTATATTGACACATTATTGGTGTGGAGTAGCGTGAGGGGATTTGACGTAAAATTTTGTTTACTTTCAGAATTACCTATTTGAAAATAAAATTCACAGCAGACAACAACAGCTGTCTCTCAATGACTTTTAGCGACAGCTGGATAAAGTGAGATTCAAAGAGATTCGAACATTTGCTAAGAGAATGCTCAGCTTGTTTTGCTCGACATACTTGTGTGAGCAGAGATTTTCAGTTATGAATTTTAACAAGAACCTTGTGAGGACAATAATAAGTGACTCTCACCTACGTGATATCATACGTATCAAAACCAGGGGCATTGATCCTAGCCTTATCTATTTACTGCATTCAATATCTCAGTTTTACCCTTTACATAAAATTTTGCTATAAAAACTTCTCAACCTATGTCATTTTTACACGCTTTTATTTAAGTCACAATGTTTGTATGTTGTATCCATCCACCCTTCCTTCCATCCATCCTTCCTTCAAAACTTGAAACGTAAAATTATACCACTTCTGATGGTCCTAGAGATCTAACAATTTTACCACAGATAGATCTTGGATGACAATGCATTGTATCAAAATTTCAGATCGATCGAATGTACCGTATTGAAATTATTGCACTTTTAGTTTTTAGTTTTTGTCTATATAAAATATTATCACTTGCGTCAATGAACAATGCCTCAATTCACCCTAGAGGGATACAATTATTATAACTTTAAAAAGTAATATCAACATCAAGTCTTGCTGGCCAAATTATAAGCGTGATCGATTGCCGACATGGGATTACGAGGTTCAATTTTCAGTTAGGGGAAAATGTTTTTTTTTGTATTATACATATTTAGTGCAATTTCTATATGTAAATAAAAGCGTGTCCTTTTTAAAAGAAGATTTTTTTTACATTTAACTTATTATATGATTTTAATCCGGCCAAAGAATGAATTTTTTCAAGGAATATGGCCTGCCATGCAAAAAGTTTGGACGCCTCTGGCCTAGAAAACTCACTTATTCTATAACGCTAAGGGACATAATCATCATATTTTTTTTTAAAATCGAAAATATAATCGTAAAATCATAATCATTTTGGTTTGGAGATTAACAGAGCTTTTGTTGTTTCTCGCTGTAAAATATTATATGACGCCATTGCTTGAGCTTATATTTTAATTCAACGATGATCGTTTCTTTACTCGAAATGTGGTATATAGAGACAGTTTATGGAGAACAAATCTTTCTAATGAAATGATATTACATTATTCTTTCTTTTTATTGAACTCATTCACATACTAATTTTTGATTGTAGGACACACTGATTCAAACATACGCAATAACATTCACATAAGTTACTCGGGCTTTAGAAAAAAGTGGGCGCTATAGGCACCCCAGAATACTAGTTAAATATAATTAATTATGTATCGTGTTTAAAAAAAAATCATATTTAAAAGTAAAAATGTGATTTTGTTATTGATATGCATTTAAAATCAATTAAAATTACTTTATTTAATGTAATTTATTCCCTCAATTGCATAAGATATATATTTTTTTATAAAAATATTATCAAATTTAAAGAAAATATATATTTTTTTAAATATGTTGTTTGTAACTTAGGCTCACTCCCAAGTGTTACTAAACTATTTTAAATTAACATGACTGTTATACCTTAAATGTAATCAATTTTAAAAAATTAAACAATACAGTATATGAAACAGTCTTCTCTTTTTATTTTTAATTTATTTTTATTTTTTTTTAAAGACAAACTGTTTTGCAAATATTGATCTAGACACTATTATTAAGATATTGTAATGAAAGAAATATTAAAACAAAATTAAACATCTTCATTACACCCAATAATATTTTATGTAATTTCTAATTGTTATAATAAAGTGTGCTCAATAAATACTGCCATTATACGTTATTGTTATTTGTTATGGATATAGATTTTTATAAATATAAGTATTCTAGAAATAATTTAATGAATACACATAGATTAATAAATGTTAAATTAATGTTTTTCCTCTTTGCTGTTTTCAGCTATTAATGAGAGAGAAAAAAATAATACCTTTTCTGATTGAGATACTTTTTGTCTGATCATCATCATCATCATTGCCTGTCGTCCTATCTGGGGCTTAGGCAACAAACAAAGGCTCTCCAGGCATCCCGATCCTGCATCAATCTCTCCTACTGTGCCCAGCTGTGCCCACTCTTTTTGTATCAGCCTCCAGTTCCTTTCTCCAGGTCATTTTGGGTCGACCTCTATTCCACTTGCCTTTGGGGTTCCAAGTGAGGGCTTGTCTCACAATGCTAGATGTAGGCTTTCTGAGGTGTTGCCAATCAATCTCGATCTGCGCAGGCGTATTTGCTCTTCCACTGGCTCTTAATGTGTGCGTTGCCAGATGTCCTAGTTTGTGATGACATTTTGCCAGCGGATTCGAAGAATTGTTCGGAGAAATTAGTTTATAAATGTTTGAAGTTTTTCGAACAGGCTGCCTTTGTTCACCATGTTTCTGCTCCATTTAGCAAGACAGGCTTCGCTGTGGTGTTGAATATCCTGATCTTGGTCTGGACAGTCAGGTTGTTGCAGCTCCATACTTTTTTAACTGTTTAAATGCTGCTCTTGCTTTGCAATTCTCACTCTTATGTCAGCGTATGTCCCTCCTTGCATGTCGATGATGCTACCAAGGTATGTAGTGCTATCCAGCTCCTCAAGATGTGTTCCTTCCAGTGTTATTAGGGTGATGCTTGATGTATTTATTTTAAGTACTTTCCTTTTCCTCTATGAATGTTCAGGCCAACCCAAGCAGAGAACTGTGATACATAGTTAGTTTTCTCCTGCATCTGTGACTTTATGTGATATTAAGGCCAGATAATCCGCAAAATGCAGGTCATCAAGTTGTTTCCAATGTCCACTGGATAAGATTTCTCTTCTGCTATGTAGACATTTTCATAATCCAGTCAATGGTTAGCAGGAATAAGAAAGGTGAAAGCAGAGACCCCTGTCTGACTCTGGTATTTACTCCAAAAGATACAGTTGTTTATTGGCTATGAACAATTCTACATGGTAAGGTGCCTCTTCTAATTCAAGTGCTAATCCTTTTCTGTAGTTCCTTTCATCTGACTTTAAACTATGTTTAACGTCTTTATTAACTTCCCAGTATTCTGATGATCTTTTGGGCTTTTCAGTTCTGGTGCGGCTGTTGTTTAGATTTGCCTTCATCATTTTCCTATATTGGTATTTCTGCCTGGTTTCATTAGAAATCCATTCTTTATGCGTTTGTTATTTGGGGCTCAACACTTCTTCACAGGTTGTCGTGAGTATCTCTTTGATGCGTTTCCAGTTTTGGTCTGTTGTTTCTTCGTTATCTATATCTTGTAGGATCTGGAATTTGTTGGATAACTTAAGTTTGAAATCATTAAGTTTTGATTCATATTTCAAAATAGTAGTGTTAAAACGTTAGTGCTTGCTTCCCTCACTTGTACAAATCTTTTTCAATGTGAGCCTAAGTTTTGCAATCAGGAGATGATGGTCTGAGGCTACATCCACCCCTCTTTTTAGCCTAATATCCTGGAGGGATCTTCTAAACATTTTGCAGATACACATATGGTCAATTTGGTTAGCCGTCGACATATCTGGTGATATCCATCTTGACTTGTGGATATCTACATATATAATTCTCTTCATGGTCGGACCCTGCGAGGCAACAAGCTGCAAGTATGTGCAACAGAGCATGACTAATGACCCTCGCTCGGGTCAATCAAACACTGGGATGGGTCTGGGCAAACGACTGTGAGTGAATGAAAAGAAAGGAACTCTGGAGAAACCCGCGGCGTAGCATACGCCGCAGACTTGCTCATAATAGACAGTGCAAAGAACGGATGGGGGAAGGGTGAGAGTACAGACACAAAAAGCAGCACAAAGTAAAGAAATAATAGCGAGTAAACATGGAGACAAGCACACTGAGGTTGTTGTTACCCGCCTCCAATTTAATACTACCATCCCTTAAACATAAACTGTGATTCGACGACCCTAGCGAGGGTTGGTCATGTGTGGGGTTGTTAATTGCGTGTTGTTGTTTTATGTTTTTTTTTAAAATCGATTATCGATTATGTAACTGTGATTTTAAACCGATTATCGTTTTATAGCTGACTTCATAGAAGTTAATGGTGTACATAATTTCGCCTGCAAACGTCTCGAAACCAACAATGAGTTGGCAGTCCCCCCGCCCCCCAACCGACGTTCACTCGCGTTGTTTTTATTTCTTCGTGATGTAGTTTGTGTCCGTTATTTCTCAACTTTCTTTGCACTCTCCATGAGCAAGTATGCGGCGTATGCTACGCCGCGGGGCGTCTAGTTTATATGAATGAAGAGGCTTCCACCGATGACCAGTCCATCTGCAGCACACAGATCTGCTAGCCTTTCACCATTATCATTCATCTCACCCAGGCCATGTGTTCCCATTCAATTTTCATATCCCTTATTGTTGTTGCCTATTTTCGCATTTAGGACACCCATGAGTATAACAACATTGCTCCTAGGACACTTTTGAATAAGGGTTCTCAGTCTGTTGTAAAAGTCCACTTTGTACTCTTCTTTGCTGTCGTTTGTAGGAGCGTATTCTTGAAGAATATCCATATTGACTTCTCTTTTTTGGTCTTAAATCTTGCTGTGATTATACGGTGACCATGGGCTTCCCACTCTAGAAGGGCGTTCTATGTAGTTTTAGAAAGAATGATGCTACTCCTTGGTTGTGGGCAGCATTCTCATCTTCATGGCCTGAGTATAACAGCAGTTCTCCTGTGCTGAGCCCCATCTGGCCTGGGCCATCCATCGGGACTCACTTATCCCTAAGAGTCTTAACTTGTACCTCTGCATTTCAGCAGCAACTTGGGCAGTTTTTCCAGCTTCGAACATGGTCCTTACGTTCCATGTTCCTAGGCTGGTGGCGGTCCTAGTGGAGAGGATGGTTGTCTGCCGGGTGGTTTCCGTTTAGCTTTTGCCACCCAGCTTCATTAGTTATTCGTTAAAGGAATCATCCTTTCCAAAGTCCGTTTTCCTATTTTTTAAATATTTTTGTTCATGTTTTTGTAGCATTGGCTTTGTTACGGGAAGAGATGCTAGCCCTTCAGCCCTTCGCACAACCCTCACCCTCTCTCATCCGGGTTTGGGACCGGCTACGGCGTTTTTTGTTGTTTTTTTATGTTGTTGTTTTTGTTTGTTTGTTGTTTTGTTTGTTTTTCTTTTGTCTTATAGATATAAATTTGTTTTTGTTTTTTTAAAGTTTTTTTTAATTCCTAACTTAAAGTCGTACAATGAAGTGACCATCAAAATGCTGATATTTTTTATTTTAATTTTTTTTTAAATACATAAATTTAGCATTTATCTCTTTTTGTCTATTTGATTTCAGTATTTATTTAAAAGTGTTAAAACATATATACAACTTTTTTAAAACATATCTTTTTTTTTAAACTATAAGCCTTCATTTATAGTTTGTATTTTTTAAAAAAAGTAAAATAATTTACTGTCTACTTAACGTACTTACCCCCATGCTTGATCTAAGGTAAAATAATGTCTGATTGGGTTTTACCTTTCAGACACAATGGTGATTTACTGTGGAATATTTTTCAAGTATAATATAGAGTTTTATTACAAATTGTCTTAGTATACAAATAAAAGGACATCAGTACATTTAGTTAATGTTAGTACATTATGATAAAACTTTATTTTTAAACATGATTTTGGTCATGGAGATATAGAAAACCAACATGCTTAGTGACACATTTTTCTTTTTTTTTCTTTTTTTCAATTTTTAAAAAAATTGAAATATCAGTGTTAGGTGACATAAAAAGAGAACATTATCAATGAGAAAAATGCTAAGACGAAATTAGAATTTATACATAAATAAATGTTTCACAATGAATAACACAACATATAGTTATGTATGCTATATATACGATTAAAACCATTCATGAGGTAAATGAATATTATTTCTGTTACTTTGAAAGAGTGAAGATAGAGATATGAATGACAAGAGGCAATAGACACAAATGTAACAAGTGTTGCAACCCCAACTTTTCCCATTAGCTGATTGTCTTTGGCAGAAAAAAGCTCTTCTATCGTGTTTTAAATATTAGGGCTGTTATCGATTAATTTAAAATTAATCGTTAACTTTTGAAAAAAGTATCGATTAATTAATTGTTAATTTCGATTAAAGCCGAAATTGAAATTTATTGTGTCTTAAGTAACATTTATTAAAAGTACTTGTCGAAAATCGAAATAACACTCGAATGTCTTCTTTATATGACATCTTTTAACCAACAACGCAAACAGACAAGTGTATTGACATTACTTGGTTCAAGTGATGAGCTGGTGTTATTGACATTATAATCGGCCAAGCTGTATAATCGTTTAAATAGCTTTAGATTGTCTAATTTTAAACTTCTGATACTGTGGTGGATCTTTGGTTTGCAGGTGATATGTAAGCGAAGTGTTAGAACTATGGTCGCAATGCTCCCTTTAAGAAGCGTGGCTGCGCAGATATTTGGCCGACGCCACGCTGGAGTTTAGAATCACCGCCCAGCAAGTTCTGTAAAATTTTGCACAAAAAATGGACGTTGCGCAACTTTGCAAACGAGTTTTTTTTTAAAATTCCACACGAAACAACGAGATTAGACTTAGAGGGAACATTGCATGGTAGCCAAACGATTTCTCTCAATGGAAGCAACCTTTGTCAACATTTTAAACAATCACCTAAGTGAATAGTTTAAAACACAAATGTTCGTGTAATCGTCCGCAAATTAGTTTATATTTAGCAGCCGAAATATTTTACTTTTGGACTTCCAGTAAATTTACAAGTGGTTGGTCGATTAATCGTTAAAAAATTTAATCGTTAAAAAATGTAATCGTTAAAAAATTTAATCGTTAAAATTTTTTAACGATTAATCGAGAAATTAATCCTTAATTTCCGCTGCCCTATTAAATATATTTTGTTTTCCTTATTAATAGCAGACACGTTTATTTTAACTACTTCAATTTAATATTGTAATAAATTAAAAATAATTCAACTGTTGATTATATGCTTTGTTTAATAATTAGGAAACGAATTATCAGCTATATGGAAGCGAGTCATGTACCATTTATACATCTCATGAGCGCTAGCTTAATAGCTTCCACTTGAGGTACCTTCGTCTCATTCTTGGCATTAAATGGCAAGACAAAGTGCAAAATAGAGAGGTACTGATGTGTGCCAATATCCAAAGCATGTCAAAGAAAATCATATCATTCTATTTACATGTCCTAACCATCTTAGGCGTTTTTCACTAAGGATTGAGAACATGCTTTGTGTATTGGAACGCATCAGGTCCTCAGTATTAGGCACTTTGTCCTGCCATTTGACAAAACCTTACCATAATTACATCATAACTGTTAAACAACTGTGCAAACCCATGTCAAAGTTACATCATTTCAATCTAACAACGTGAAAACCACGTGTGACTATTACATTATATATATCGAACAATTAGACAATCTTATGTCACAAGAAAGGCTGTCAATATTGTTCAAAAAAGCTGCCCGGGTACCAGGTCAAATTTTTAACGGTTACCCGTTAGAAAACCTAAAATCTTCGCCGTCATGCCCACTATTAGCATTAAACATGTACTTCTTTGTTTAATCTGGAAATGCACATCTAGATGTATTGAATCGTATATGTAAAAATGATGACATTGAAATACTACAATAGTACAGCTGTGTAAAAACAATGAGTAGAGAGATTCCGAAATGATTTTTATTCGGTGGGTTAGAAAAGGGAGGGGGGTGCTAAAAAAAAGTCTTCCTTAGATAAATTATTTAAAAATTCACAGTTTTTGCTAACGTAGAAAGTGTCACATTCGCATGCTTATATAATATACATTGTATGGTTATAATAAGCAGTAAGCAGATTTTGTATGCTAGGTCACAAAAAAGGTGTCTCTATATGTGTCCTCAAGTATTAAAGTAGTAAAGAAAATCATATCAGAACTGTGTGTTTAATCTCTAACCTTCTCTATGTAAGCATATTTCCAACAATAACAAAACATGATATGCTATGTAATGTCTCCTTCTGCAAAACAAACTATATAACAATAAACAGTAAGTACATATCAAAGATTGGGTCTTTGATCAACAATAGTAAAGTTCAAGTAACTTATACTGTGTTTACCTTCAGAATCTCGTCTTCACTTGACAAAAACTTCTTCCAAAATGAGGCGCTCCTTAATATGAGTGGCTTTTAAGACTGACCTTGTCCTAAATTTAGTTACAGGCATTTCCAACAGTGTTGAAGTCATGCAACTACGTTCTTCTTACTTGGATTTGTGTTCTATAAATAGATAGTCTTAATACTTTTCAAGAATATATTTCATGTAAGACCATCTCGTTATAAATCCTGACATTTTTGTTACACACCTACCTAAAAACACTGCTTGTTCCCTCTTTTTTATAACTTTTATTGAAGAAAGTATTTACAAGGCTTAAGGCTGTACCATAAATAATATAATAGTCCAAGTCACTCACTGGATGGATGGATGTGGAACGCTGAGGAACGACGTACAACAGTCTATAGCAGTTCAAAAATCGTGTGGTGATTAGCGCTGTAAAAATATTTAATATGACGTCATTTTTTGATCTTATATTTAATACAAGGTGTGCATCAAAAGGTGTGCAAATTAATTACAAATTAAAGACGCACTGTAAAAAATATATTATATGACGTCATTGCTTTAGCTTATATCTTAATTTTGGAAAAAGGGAACGATGTAAAAATAGGATTTGAGGATTTATAATTATAAAATACTTTGTGTACATTTCAGGAAGTTTAATATTTCGTATTTATCAAACAAGGATAAGTTACTTGGGCTTTTGACAAAAAACAAAGTGGGCGCCGTAGGCGCCCTACAACTCCTATTATAAAATACTTTGCGTACATTTCAGAAACTTTAATATTTCGTATTTATCAAAAAAATGACAAGTTAGTTGGGCTTTTGAAAAAGGTTGGCGCCGTAGGCACGCTAAAAAAAGTGGGCGCCGCAGGCGCCATGGCGCCCCGGAACAATCTAGTTTAATATATAATATGCGTAAAACAGAAATGTACAAGTTGAAGGCCTATGGTTATATATCTTCTTATCTGATCTGTTGCAGACATTCCTTCTATATAGAAGATTATTGCGTCCTACGCTTATCTATGGTTTGCGTTTTGTCCTGCATTCTAATTAGAGTTTTAAATGTTGATAAAGTGTTGGTTTTCCTGGTTTCTTCAGGCAACCCATCCACGCCCGTATTCCGGACGGGAAGAACGAAAATGTGTATGTGTTTGTTCTTGCATACGGAATAAGAAAGGTGTTTTTATCCTTATGTCTATCAGAGGGTTTTATTAAGTTATTGTTGTGTTTCAAAAATAGAATTAACTAGACGCCCTGCAGCGTAGCATACGAAGCAGACTTGCTCATGGAGAGTTCTTTTACCCCTTTAATGCACTTTTTAGGGCGCATATTTAATTTGCACACCTTTTGATGCATTGGTGCAGTAATTTGGTGCGCTGCTTTCTAAAATTAGTATCTGTTGCACATGCAGCTTCTTGTTGCCTCGCAGGGTCCGACCACGAAGAGAATTATATATGTAGATTGCTTTATGTATGATTACTACTTTGCTCTTGGTTCTTCCATCCTCTAGTGTTTCAAGGTTTAATGATTTAACTAATAATGTTATTCTTGTCAGTTTTGAATATTTTCCAGTATTTTTTAAAATTTGTTCTAGTTTATGAATGTTTTCTTTGGTGGATGGTTCCCATACAGAAGATGCATATTCTAATGCAGGTCTCATGAAGGTGAGATAGCATTTTAGTTTTATATTTCTATTAAATTTGAAAAAGTTTCTTTTTATAAAGCCTAAGATTTTTTTATGATTTTTTAATAACTTCATTGACATGGGGATTCCAGAATAGTTTCTCATTTATTATTACTCCTAAGTATTTTGCATCTTTTGTTTGGGTTAGTTTGGGTTAGTTCTTTTCCATGAATCAAATATTTTGAATTTATTTGTTTCTATTTATTTGTTACTCTTAACAGATGACACTTTTATGGGTGGAAAGACATACTCCAGTTAGTTTCCCATTTTATCAAGTGATCTAAGTCTTTTTGTAAAAATGTGCAATCTTGTTCTAATTTAATTGTTCTATAGTTTATAAAATCATCAGCAAATATCCTAACTTTTGTTCATGTTGAAATTTTGTTGGGTAAATCATTTATATATATTAAAAAGAGTAAGGGACCTAGCACAGTTCCTCGTGGAACTTCCGAGTTAACCTTTATTGGTGCTGATTTAGATTCATTAATTATTACAGTTTGCTCCCTACTCAAAAAGAAGTCTTGGATCCAGAGATGTAAGGGATCTCATAAACCAAAGTAGTTAAGTTTTTTTTTCATTAACCTAAAGTGGTGAACTTTGTTAAATGCTTTTGTGAAGTCTAGTAATATTGTATCTATTTGATCATCGTTGTCTAAGCCTTTTGATAGTTCATCTATTAAACGAATTGTTTTTCACATGATCTGTTTTTTTCTAAATCCGTTTTATTGTGGATTTAGGGCATTATATTTTTCAAGGGATGTAAACTATTCTACTATATATTACCTACAGTTATGGTACCTATTTCTTCCATTTTATTTAAATTTATTAAAACATTTTTGTCGCCTGAGGCAAAAAATTATGATGCAAAATATGTGTTAAGGATATTAGCTTTAGTCTCATTATCATTATAGGTTTTATTATTTGAGCCTTTTGGTGTGGCTATTGCTGTAGATTCCTTATTTTTTAGATTTGATAAAGGACCATAAGTTTGTTCTGTTTTCTTTAGACGTTACATTGTTTATATGTTCATTTGGAGGTTTCGACTAAGCTTTTGTGTCAAGTGTTAAATATTTAAGTATTTATTTTGTATTCTGTTTAAATTGGTAGCCTTACATTTCTTTAAAAAGTTCTCTTTTTGTTTGCATAACTTTTTAAATTTAGGAATAAACCAGCATTTGTTTTATTTAATGTTAGTTTTGTTCAAACATTTCATCCATTATAGTTTTTAGATGTTTTTATATCTTTCCAGATTTCTTCTACTGTGCTATTTGTGTTAAATTTACTTAGGAAAGTTGTTGGACATTAGCCGCTGCTTTGGTGTAGTTTTATTGAATTGCTATTTGTTGATAAGTCTCAAGACACAAAACAAAGATTAGAACAAACCCCCGGCCCCACCCCCAGATATAAAAATTCAAGTTACAAGTTTAGTTATGCCATCAGTAAGGTAGCTATTGTTGATGTCAGCCATAATGGCAAATTTATGATATAGTTCTTCGCCCACATTCTCGACAGTCATCGTGAATTTCTACTTGTTGAATTATGTTAAAACAAACTGACATTAAATGAACGCCTGATGATATCTGCGTGTACAACCGTACAATTACATAAATTATTTGTCATTATTACTCAAACATATCTTTACTTTAGCGGCCGTCCATAAAGTACTTCATGCTCCAGAGGGGGAGGGTAAGAAATTGTGACAGTTTGTGACAGGGGGGAGGGGTGGGGTCCAGCCATGTGTGACTTCATGGTGTTTTCTATTAAATTTTAATTATTTCGTTAATAAAAACAATTTTTTGTTCGAAAGTGTGACGTGCTTTAAGGGGGGGGGGTCAAAGATTTGTGACAGTTTGTGAGAGGGGGAGGGGGGTAAAAATGATCAAAAATTGCGTGTCGTACTTTATGGACGGCCCCTTATTTAGCAATGAGCAAAATACCCGTGCTTTGCTACGGTAAATTAGGATTTGACTTAGCGTTGAGAACCCGCGTAACACAAATTCAAAACCTCAATTGATTTCAATCTGGAACATGATGGATATAATGCATATTTTAACTTCATCCTCTTGTCTGTCTGTCGTTATCCCGCAGAAAACAAAAACGAAAAGTAAAAAATCACTTCAAGTAATCCTACCGAGGTGATAATTTGATTTTGTTTTCGTATGTTACCATTGCGAGAGGGTACTCAACAACTTCCCAAAGTTTCATGCTCCTACGTACACGGGAAGTTGAATATTTAATTATGAGTCTGTTTTAAATACCTCATATAAGTAAAACTCCTACATTTGGGCCCCTGGTCCCCTAGTTAGTGATAATTTTATCATTTTTACGTTTGTTAACATTGCGCGAGGGTACTCAAAATTTTGCCAAAGTTTAATTCTTATACTTTACACGGTAAGTTGGAGAATTAGTGATGCTTCAGTTTTATATAAGAAAAAAAAGTACATTCAGGCCCCCAGCCCCATTGTGAGTGATAATTTAATTGTTTTTCGAAAGTTACCATGTAGGAGGGTACTCAACAGCTTCCCAAAGTTACATGCTCCTACCTACACGGCAAATTGGAGATTTTAATTAATTTTTAATGATGAGCCTGTTTCATATACCTCATTTAAGAAAAAAAAATTACATTTGGGCTCCCGGCCTCCCAGTTATTGATAATTTTTTTCGATTGTTACCATTGCGGGAGGGTACACAACAACTTTCCAAAGTTGTATGCTTCTACCTACACGGGAAGAAGAGGAATTAGTGTTGATTCAGTTTTATATAGCCCATCGTAGGAAAAAAACGGGTTTGGGCCCCTGCCACCCATTAGTGGAAATTATAAATTCTTTTTCACCAATTATCGTCATACCAATAAGAGTGTACTCAGCAAGTTTCCAAAGTTTCATGCTTCTACCTTCCCGGGAAAATGGAGAATTAGTGATGAGTCAGTTTTAAATATTAGTAAAAAAATACATTTGGGCCCCCGACCCCCCAGTAAGTAATAATTTATATAATTTGTTTACTTTTTAGCATCGCGTAATCTTGCTTAACAACTACCCAAAGTTTCATGCTCCTACCTGCTCGGGAAATAGGAGAATGATTTATTTTTATTTTTTATATAGCCCATATAAGGGGGGAAAAGTTTTTGGGCCCCCGGCCCCCATTAGTGTGAATTTCAAAAATCTTTTTCGCCTGTTACCATTGCGGAAGTGTACTCAACAACTTACCTAAGTAAGTTCTACCTACACGGGAAGTTTGAGGATTAGTGATGAGTCAGTTTTTTTTTAATATAAGGAAAAACAACTACATTTGGGCCCCCGGCTCCCCTTAAGTGCTAAATTATTGTTTTCCCTGTAAACATCGCAAAATGTTACTTAACAACTACTCCAAGTTTCATGCTTCTACCTACACGGAAAATAGGAGAATTTGTGATTTTTAGTTTTTATATAGCTCATGTAAGGAAAAAACTTCATTTGGGCCCCCGGCCCCCAGGAAGTGATAATTTAAATATTTTTTTCTCCTGTTACCATCGCGGGATTGTATTCAACAACTTCCCAAAGTTTCATGCGTCTACCTACTTGGGAAATAGGAGAATTAGTGATATTCAAATTTTATAAAGGCCATATAAGTAAAAGAAACGTTTTGGGCCCCCGGCCCCCATGAGTGTTAATTTTAAAATTCTTTTACTTCAATTTTCGTCGCGAGAGGCTATTTAACAACTTCCCAAAGTTTCATGCTTCTACCTACACGGGAAGTTGGAGAATTAGTGACGAATGAGTCAGTGAGTCAGGGCTTTGCCTTTTATTAGTATAGATATATACATATATATATATATAGATAGATAGATAGATAGATAGATAAATAAATATTGAAATGTAGTATTTGATTAAAATTTATTTGAAATTTTCAAGTATTACAATTCAAAAAGTATTATACTTAAGCTGGCATCAACAATTGTATTTAAATCTACTTGCAGTGTATCATATATTTTTGTATTCAGGATTTCTTTTTTCATAGAAAAAACAGCGGGCTAAAAAAATTATATTATTAAAGATATAATGATGTATTTCTAAACAAACAAAAAAACTGAGAATTAAAACACATTGACACTTTCAGTTTACATCTAACAATTAATGTAATGCAAGCAATAGTTAAGACAGTTGATAGTTGGAACAGTTTAAGTCCATATCTGCCGGGCCCTAAAGTACGTTGACATTGTTGGGTGGTTGACCTTGTTGGGTGGTTGACCTTGTTGGGTGGTTGACCTTGTTGGGTAGTTGACCTTGTTGGGTAGTTGACCTTGTTGGGTGACATTGTGCGTTTGTGGTTGACGTTGTTGGGTGGTTGACCTTTGTTGGGTGGTATACCTTGTTGGGTGGTTTATCTTGATGGTGGTTGACCTTGTTGGGTGGCTGACCTTGTTGGGTGGTTGACCTTGTTGGGTGGTTGACCTTGTTGGGTGGTTGACCTTGTTGAGTGGCCATGTGCATTTGTGGTTGACCTTGTTGGGTGGTTGACCTTGTTAAGTGGCTGACCTTGTTAAGTGGCTGACCTTTTTAAGTGGTTGACTTTGTTCTGTCACTGACCTTGTTAAGTGGTTAACCTTGTCGGGTGGCTGACCTTGTCAGTGGTTGACCTTTTTGGGTGGCTGACCTTGTTAAGTGGTTACTCTTGTTGGGTGGCTGACCTTGTTAAGTGGTTGACCTTGCAGGGTGGTTGACCTTGTTAAGTGGTTGACCTTGTTGGTTGGCTTCCCTTTAATTCTCAAACCTGACACTATGATTATTCCCTCTTTTCCTGACTACCATGCTACCATGTAAACAAAGCTTCCCCTCCTCTAGTATTTCCCTTCCGGCATGATGTGTACACCATTGTTAGCATTTATCTTGAGGACTTAAATCTCCCCTTGTTGTATATTAAGAGCCACACTAGCAGACTTGACTGCTGCAATGTTTGTTTTCTCATGCATCTGTTGTTGAGTATGGTAGAGAGGAGCAATAACATTATCAATATTAAAGTGATTAATCAAGTCCAATAAAATTGTGGAACTCATTAAATCATAGTTTAAAATTAATTAATTAACATTTAAAGTCGATTATTTAAAAGCAGACAATTAACAATTATTCACATAATTCGCTTTCGCTAATTGAAATAATAGATGACCCGTCAAAACGGCCCCAACAAAACGGCTCCGGTCAAAATGGCCCGAGACAAATTGTTTACATTTTTAAACAAACAAATTTACATATTTTTTTGCATTTTAAGCTTTTGTCAACTTTTTTACCTTTAACAAAAGTGTTAAAATTGTAAAATTATTTCCCGTGATGTTATTATATTATTTCTTGTCCAAAAAAAAGTGCCAGTTACCATATCCAGTAAAGGCTAATAAATTCATTATTGTGATGTCATTATTATTGTTTCTTGTGAGCTAAACCTGACCCTGAAACAGTGAGTAAAAATACGAATATAAAATTGGATTGAACATTTTACTATTAGTCCATCTAATAGCCCTGGGCCGTTTTTTCGGGGCCATTATGTCGGAGCCCGTTTGTCGGGGCCTTTTTATTCGGGGCCGTTTAGTCGGTGAACCGAAATAGTCGTTTTATGTTTATTATTTTTGTCTATTGAAATGTAAGTTTATTCATTCAAGTGGTGGTTGTTAACTATGTCAGTTACAGTTCACAAGTTAATTTAGTCAAATAATGTTAGTTAACTTGTCATATAGTTTAAAATTCAGTTTTAGCTCAAATATTCAAGAAGATGGCTGGAAATTTTAAGTTTTTTCAAAGACTTTCTGTTTAATTTTGTAATTGAGAAAACGTCAAGAATAATTCATGACTTAGTTTAAGATGCGTAAAAATAAGACTATAATAAGAAAAACCCGTAAAAAACCAAGTTTTTGACTATAAATCCTTTATGTACGAGAAGAATTTAAAAGAATGTTCATTATAATACGCAGCGCCAGACCATCCAGAAATACAAAATTGCAGTTGTGTCGTAAAACATGTTTAATATAATGCGCACCGATCAGGAATATGTTTATAAAAAGAGCTGTCAATAAAATACGCACCTTATTGCGCGACAGAAAGGTTGTTCAATATAATACGCACCGCGACGCTCTATCTCAAAAATAGCATGATACATAGGAATAAATAAAATAATCTAAAAAATCAATAATTTAAGTACGGTACATGCGATCGATCTGAAATTTTGATACATTGTTTTTATCATCGGTACAAAACGGCCTGCAAAATTTCAGCTCGCTATCTTGCGAGCAAGTGGGTTAAAAATCGATCAAAAGTTTTGGCGACAAGCAAGCAATCAAGCAAGGTCGGTCGGTCGGTCGGCCGCAGACACCACGAGTTAATATAAAGGATTTAAAAAGCAGTAGCATTCAAATTATGCAAATACTTTTATTAAGATCTAACAAACTTTAAGTCTAGAAAACATTACAAGGAGCTTGCCATGCCACTGTTTTAATAATTATTTACGGTATTTAAGATTTAACAACATTTAGTGGTAGGGTAATAAAATATTGCTTCAGTTTGGGAAAATGTGTTTTTTTTGTAACAGAGTTTGGTAGGTGAATCATTGTCAAGAATGATAAGATTTAAAATTCCTTCACCACTCTTGTTGCACTAAACTGTTACTGCATAAATTTTGTAAAACCGTCTGACAGCCTATTTAAAGGATCTAGATTAACAGCCTACAATAAAACTTTAAACTTTGCGTGTAGCATAAGACTTGAGATTCATAAATTATGGGCAATAAAAATGTTGGTTTGGTTTCCAAAAGCTCTTAAGACGTTTTTTCAGCTCCTGACATAAGTGGTCTCTCCTTGAAAAATAATATTCACCACAAACACACATAAACATAATATTTAACTAGGTGTTTTATGTGATATCATGTATTGGCTCATTGTATTCTGAGTTAAGCAAACATATGCTCACTAGACGAACGCCCGCACGATAAACGCCTACAGATAACTCCACAAAACAATGTGTACAGGACAAGTGCCAACAATGATAGATGTGCACACTGAGGATCACGCACATTGAAAAGTAATGCGGTCATTGAAACTCGCGTACAATGTAAATAATAGTGATGATGATACAATAATTACATTAATAATAATATTAATTTGATCATTTATATAGGGCAGTAAAACTAGTTACACACATAATTATCAATGCATTTAATGTAAATAAGTTATAATCTAAATGAAATATATAATTACATTACGGTGCATGTTAGCTACATGCGATACAAGCGACAATTGCCATAAGCCCACACTATAAATGATTCAATTTAAAATGAAGTTATACTTTAACAAAAAATAACTTTTAACTATTATTTAGTTATATAAAACAAATATAATGCCCTATGCCCACATCAACACAGCTTTAGAAAATACAGATCATGTGAAACACAATTAATAGGTTTAATAGATGAACTATCAAAAGGCTTAGACAAAAATGATCAAATAGACTAAATATTATTAGACTTCTCAAAAGCATTTGACAAAGTTTACCACATTAGTTTACTTAAAAAATACTTAACTACTTTGGAATATCAGGTCTCTTACATCACTGGATCCAAGACTTCCTTTTTGGTAGGGAGCAAACTGTAATAATTAATGGATCTAAATCTGCACCAATAAAGGTTACATCAGGAGTTCCACAAGGAACTGTGCTAGGTCCCTTTCTCTTTTTAATTTATATAAATGATTTACCCAACATTATCTCAACAGGAATGTGGAATAGGTCGCCTGAAGAAACCAGGAAAACCAACACTTTATCAACATTTAAATATCTAATAAAAATGCAGGACTAAACACAAGCCATAGATAGATAAGTGTAGGACGCAATAATCTTCGGTATAGAAGGAGCGTCTATAACAGATAAGATAAGTTCCAAGAGTAATAAGCATCATAATCGTTTTCCGATCAGTAATTTTGTAAATCCGCTCCAAGGCTCAAATAGGTAGGTATTTTCAGTTTAATTCAATATAGTAGTTTAATATAAGGGAATCATTGTCTAGTGGCATAAGGGGCCGTCCATAAACGACGTAATGCGCCTTGGGGGAGGGAGTTACGCATGTATTACGATGTGTGACGAGGGGAGGGGGTTACGCATGTGATACGATGTGTGACGAGGGGGATGGGGTTACGCATGTGTTACGATGTGTGACGATGGGCAGGGGGAGGATGTGTTATGGTGTGTGACAAGTGGTAGAGGGAGGATCTGTTATGGTGTGTGACAAGTGGGAGTTGGAGGATGTGTTACGGTGTGTGACAAGTGGGAAGGTGAGGATGTGTTATGGTGTGTGACAAGTGGTAGTGGGAGGATGTGTTATGGTGTGTGATAAGTGGTAGTGGGAGGATGTGTTACAGTGTGTGACAAGTGGGAGTTGGAGGATGTGTTACGGTGTGTGACAAGTGGGAGTTGGAGGATGTGTTATGGTGTGTGACAAGTGGGAGGGTGAGGATGTGTTACGGTGTGTGACAAGTGGTAGTGGGAGGATGTGTTACGGTGTGTGACAAGTGGTAGTGGGAGGATATGTTACGGTGTGTGACAAGTGGTAGTGGAAGGATGTGTTATGGTGTGTGACAAGTGGTAGTGGGAGGATGTGTTACGGTGTGTGACAAGTGGTAGTGGGAGGTGGTGTTATGGTGTGTGACAAGTGGGAAGGGGAGGATGTGTTATGGTGTGTGACAAGTGGTAGTGGGAGGATGTGTTATTGTGTGTGACAAGTTGGAAGGGGAGGATGTGTTACGGTGTGTGACAAGTGGGAGTTGGAGGATATGTTATGGTGTGTGACAAGTGGTAGTGGGAGGATGTGTTATGGTGTGTGACAAGTGGGAAGAGGAGGATGTGTTACGGTATGTGACAAATGGGAGTTGGAGGATGTGTTATGGTGTGTGACAAGTGGTAGTGGGAGGATGTGTTACGGTGTGTGACAAGTGGTAGTGGGAGGATGTGTAATGGTGTGTGACAAGTGGTAGTGGGAGGATGTGTTATGGTGTGTGACAAGCGGTAGTGGGAGGATGTGTTATGGTGTGTGACAAGTGGGAGTTGGATGATGTGTTACGGTGTGTGACAAGTGGGAGTGGGAGGATGTGTTACGGTGTGTGACAATTTGTAGTGGGAGGATGTGTTACGGTGTGTGACAAGTTGTAGTGGGAGGATGTGTTACGGTGTGACAAGTGGAAAGGGGAGGATGTGTTACGGTGTGTGACAAGTGGTAGTGGGAGGATGTGTTACGGTGTGTGACAAGTGGGAGTTGGATGATGTGTTACGGTGTGTGACAAGTGGGAAGGGGAGGATGTGTTACGGTGTGTGACAAGTGGGAGTTGGAGGAAGTGTAACGGTGTGTGACAAGTGGGAGTGGGAGGATGTGTTATGGTGTGTGACAAGTTGTAGTGGGAGGATGTGTTACGGTGTGTGACAAGTGGAAAGGGGAGGATTTGTTACGGTGTGTGACAAGTGGTAGTGGGAGGATGTGTTACGGTGTGTGACAAGTGGGAGTTGGATGATGTATTACGGTGTGTGACAAGTGGGAAGGGGAGGATGTGTTATGGTGTGTGACAAGTGGGAGTTGGAGGATGTGTTACGGTGTGTGACAAGGGAGAAGGGCTTATCGATGTGTTACAATGTGTAAGGAGGGAGAGGGGGAGGGTGTTTAAGAAATGTGAAGTCACATCAAAAAAGCGCAACTTTAAATAAAAGTTATATCAAAATATTTGATGGCTTGCAATTTACTTAATGACATTTTCAATGGCTTCACTAGTGTGACAAGGTTTGATGAGTGGTGGGGTTAAAATGGGTAAAAATCGCTTGACGTCATTTATGGGCAGATGGACAGAAAATTAACTAACTTAATTCAAATTAATAGATAAATTTATTTGTCAATACTATTTTAGCAAATATAACAGATAGCAATATTACTCAATATTACTTTTAGTACAGTCTTGCTTAAGTGTATTAAGTAAACTTTAAAAACAAACATGAGCCTGAAAATCTGAAGACAGCGTTTCATATGGGAAGATAAAAAAATAGTAATTTAGGGCTTTGTTTATTTTACTTATTTTTTTTTAACCCCCCCCCCGCTTAAAAACGGATAATTTAAGAAACTAAAATTCTTTAACTAGTTAGCCATAAGACAAGTAACTACGCCTCACTCCTTAGAATAAGGCAATAGCTACGTATCTCAAAGTTCAACAAAAATAAATTGTATGTGTTGTAAATATGCAGTTTCCAAAGAAATTTAAAGAAACTAGCACAGTCTAATTGAAAATTCTAACAGTAAAGTTTGTGCACTGCTTTCGACAATAAAAGATTTTCATTATAAGTAAGATTGAAGCCAAAAGCTCCAAAATGAATTGATTTAGGAGTTGTGTTCCTAATAGCTAAATTATATTGGTCATTTAGGTTGTATAGTGTACTTTTTTCATAAATCCATTCGACAGGAATCAAATACTTAAAATGCTCTATATAACTTATAAAATAAAAACCCTTTTTGGGGTTTAGGGCCCCAAATGAGCGATTCCAGTTATGAATTTGTGTAAAATTTAATTTGGACATAATATTTCAGTTTTTCGAAGAAAACTATTTTTTTGCTCCAGCCCCGATGGAGTGAACGTTACGAATTCAATGCCCTTTTTACTTTAATATGGGCAAAACATATTCTTATGTACTAAGAATTGTCAAAACCCAGTAGCCAATGTTTAAAATAATTGTATATAGCATGTATAGGGGGGAAAACATTTGGAGCCCCCGCCACAATTTTATGACACATGTAACTGTTTACTATCCACGCCCATTTTTCTTCTGTAAATGTTTATAGATTTTAGATAATTGTTGTCAAGTGTATTTAACATGGATATATATTGAGCGTAAGGGATACAAAAATAAACATTCTAAGAAAAAAATACTGTGTTATCACCGACGGAAAGGAGTAGACATGCTAAGAAAATTGACTGTGTCCCGTCTTAATTGCTTAGTTTAACTTTATATATTAAAATATTACAAAATCATTCAGAATAACATGTGTTATATATTGTTGTGTCCAAACCTGTAGTTAAATAGATCAAGATAGGTGAAAAAGACATTTAAATAACCCACAAAGACTCATGTAACGTTTGAAAGATTATTATTTAGTATTTGAGCTATAAGGAAATAGAGAACACAAACAAAATAAATGCGACTTTTGTTGGGTTTCTCTCCTATATGAAATATGTTGTGACAATTTGAAACTAGTCCTTTTTTTTTGTTTGTAACTTTTGATTTTAGTAAAAGAATATATTATTTAAATATTTTTATGACATAGTGTTTAGATGTAATGTTTATATCGCTAAAGTAAGTGAGTTTCACAAGAAGTTGAGAACAAGATAGAGTCAATCATTTACTTATTTTTTTTATGTCTTTCTTCGTGTTTTTATATTGACGCTTAATTTAAAAGTAAAATTGTTTACTAAATTGTATACATGAGGTTAGCCTTAGCTGACAGCACTTCACAAACACACAAACATACACCTACACACACTCATATCAACACACACACATGCGTGAAACAAAACTTTCTTAATTGAAAATAAAATAATAGTGAAACAAATGCATTCATAATCACATAATAAACTCTTATGATTTGCATGTCACATATCAGCTACGTTTAATTGTCCTGGTTTATTTCAGAGGGTTATTTTGAAACATATATTTTCACAAGTTTTTATTCGCGCTTAAGAGTCAACAATAATAGCCTAAGAACGTTAAAGAGTTATGTATTTTTCACACTTATGTAGTGCACTACACTAGCCGACGGCCAGGATCACCGCGCTTTACAAACATGTTCAAGAACTTCACAAAATAGCTTGCCATTAAATTACTGGTAATCATATACAAATTTAGGTACAGATGAAAAAACATGGACTTATATCAGCCATCTACTGGTAGTCAGATTGGACATATTCGGCGCAGCTAATGGCAGAGGTGTAATGGGAGAGAATTGCAAGGTTTCATTTAACAAAACAGGAAGGACAGTTCACAAAATGTTTCAGTGTGTATTTTAGGGATAGATGTACTATTAGAATACGAGATGGTGAATAGACTGATCAAAGTTCGCTATGATAGGAAGACAAAACGCCTCATTAAAAACATCAGTAGACTACAAACTTTGATTACAAATTTAAAGGGACGTGATTGCTGATTTTGTTTTGTATACAGTGATAAGAATGAATAACTTCCCTTTGCTAACCTCCCGTGATTGATTACTATCATAAGCTAACATAAAGTAATTAACGCATTCTCTTTGTTAAAATCATGTAATACATTTCTACTCTTAGTCAACAGAATGTAAAACCATACACAATTGTTAGCATTAGACAAAACTTGAAAACAAAGAAAAAAAATATATTATCATTTTTTATAAGTTCAATGAGAACGAATAGTCATAAGCAAGGTCGGCCTAATCGAATTGGAGGCCCTAGGCGAAGTAAATTTGATAGCCCTAAATGTAATACAAAAATAATTTAAAAAATTAATATATGGAAAGATTCTTGTGCGAGGCCCCCACTAATGATGAGACTAATCGTAGGCCCTAGGTGGTTGCCTAGTTTGCCTATGCATAAAGCCGACCCTGTCATAAAAGATACTGGAGTGTGGGTGGCATAGTGTGGCTCTATTATAACTGCAATATGTTATCATAGTTTATAAAATGTAAAAACACTAACAAAATATTTTTATAGTCATACAATATCCATACCGGTATTTCATTACGCTGACATTAAATATACATTTAGTTTAGAATTTGTATGTTCAATCTCCTCGTTTTTTGGACGTCAAGTACAGAAACAGTTGACACAAACATAGATCTGAAATCACGAAAGGAACGAATTCATAGAGCAACTGTCTTTTAAATTCACAAATAATGGGGTACTCTAAGAAACTGTCACCGTATTGAATGTATCTTGTCTTATTGGCCTTTTTTCTACTCTGAAAATACACATATTTTACTTTAAAATATGCCACTCATTTTTTAAAAAAAGTTTTATCTTAAAACACCAATGCACAACACCACATCCTTTTTAATACCATATTGTTGTCTGACCCTGCGCTTTGCTATAGTCCAATAGTGGGTTAAATGACGGAGGTCACCACAAGGTAGTAAAATATTGGTATACATACTAGTTGAATGAGTTAAATGACGCAGTTCTCTACAAGATAGTAAAATATCGGTCTAAATACTAATTGAATGAGTTAAATGACGCAGTTCTCTATAAGATAGTAAAATATCGGTCTAAATACTAATTGAGTGAGTTAAATGACGCAGTTCTCTATAAGATAGTAAAATATCTGTCTAAATACTAATTGAGTGAGTTAAATGACGAATTTCTCTATAAGATAGTAAAATAACTGTCTAAATACTAATTGAGTGAGTTAAATGACGCAGTTCTCTATAAGATAGTAAAATATCTGTCTAAATACTAATTGAGTGAGTTAAATGACGCAGTTCTCTATAAGATAGTAAAATATCTGTCTAAATACTAATTGAGTGAGTTAAATGACGCATTTCTCTATAAGATAGTAAAATATCTGTCTAAATACTAATTGAGTGAGTTAAATGACGCATTTCTCTATAAGATAGTAAAATATATGTCTAAATACTAATTGAATGAGTTAAATGACGCAGTTCTCTATAAGATAGTAAAATATCTGTCTAAATTCTAATTGAGTGAGTTAAATGACGCAGTTCTCTATAAGATAGTAAAATATCTTTCTAAATACTAATTGAGTGAGTTAAATGACGCAGTTCTCTATAAGATAGTGAAATATATGTCTTATTACTTATTGAGTGAGTTAAATGACGCAGTTCTCTATAAGATAGTAAAATATCAGTATAATCAGGGGTGGGTAAACTTTTTCTACGGAGGGCCGCATTGCAAACTTTATTGTTATAGGTAGGTGCATAGATATTTTGTCTACTTCAATTACAATTTACAACACAAAAAATATGAATTAATGATAATATCCATGTACTTTTTATTTTACTTCACATTCACGCTCTATTATACAAGCACATTGCATTTTAAAATACGAACTGAACTAGTTTCTAATTTGATAATAGGATTTTACTATTCATTATTTTAACAAACGTTTATTGTTAATAACTATGAAGAAGTAGGAACGTAATTTACAAATAAGCTGAACATAGAGCATATATAATTAAAGAGAAGTACGTAACTGTTCATAATTTCGGATAATGTTTTTGAACTGTGGAACGAGTTTACTGATGAGGTTTATCACATTGACAACTTGGTTAATAGCATGCTTGATATTCAACGCAGCTTTACACACACTTACTTTCTTGAGGAATGACACAATGGAGAGGTAAGAATGTATGGTCAGGATGTTCTTTTTAATTTTATTGTTCAACTTCACCAGACCTACGTTTTTTTCCGGTCAAAGCACGCGATCTATCGGTTGTTACACTTGCTATCCCTTTCCACAACAAACTAGTTCTTTCAACACAGTTCTCAACCGCATCGAATAAATCCTGGCCTGTAGTTGTGTCTTTGAGTGGCTCAACTCTAAGTCATTTTTCGGAAGATCAAAACGAGTGTTTATTCCCCGTTTAAATAACAACAATTGTGCTGTGTCCTGTACATCCGCCATTTCGTCCAACGCAAGAGAGTACAACAAAAATTATATGCTTGCATCTCGAAGTTGGTGCATCAAATTGCAACTGATTTTGTCAATAAGCCTGACTACAGTTCTCCTTGATAAAGAAATGCTATCAAATTTTGTTTTCTGTTCTTGACACTTAATGTTTGCTGCATCCGAGAAGCATTCCTTGATGAACTCGCTGTCAGAAAAAAGACGTGTTCTGTTTTACAATCTTACGGGCAGTGCCTAACTGGCTTCGGTTGCAGCATCTTGTTTTAAAGACTGTTAGGTGAAAACAGTTTGCTGTTTCTTTGAATTATTAAACAACTCAAGGCAATTCCTTTTTCTCTCTTTGTTTGCGAAATTGTGCCCGAAATCCAAATGTTTTGTTTTGTAGTATCTTTTTAAGTTGTACTCCTTAAAGACGCTCACACACTATCACACAGCAAGCAGACTGCTTTGCTGCCAACAATCGTGAAGCAATATTTAGCGGCCCCTTTGTCATTAAAAACACGACATTCGTCGCCAATCTTTCTATTGTTTTTGTGGCAGCTCTCATTGTTAAATCAATGTCTATTCGCTTTTAACAATAAACTAAGAATAAGATACGATATTTGGACTGGATTAAAAATCTAAGAAACAATTAAATATTGTTATTTCCAAGACGCACGCATTTACTCTTGCCGTGTATACGACAATCAATGTTTTGTGTCACAAATTGTATTTCATTGCATTTTTAATTGTGTTAATGTATTGATATTTATGGTGTATATAGACAACACATGTCAGACGGGAGACGAGATATTGTATGAGGTTGTTTTTTTCTCTCATATGGAATGATACAATTAATTTTAAATGGCTTTGTCTATTAGAGTGTTATTTTAATATGTGTTTGGTTTTTCTATTTGAATTTAATGCCTCATGTACCATTAAAACTTTATCCCTGTTTTCTATCATTTAAAATCGCACAAATAAATGTATAGTAAAACGTCTTTTGGTGGCATTATTTTAATGTTAACACGTTTTAAAATGTACATCATATCAGTTTAATGATGGACTTTACGATATAACACTATTTTATATTATAAACATCGCGTCTGCTATTACAGGTGTAAATGAAAACGTTGAATTTCATTCGACATCGCTGATCTTTTTGTTATAAACACACAATATATATCTGTTTAATTAATATAGTGGACAGGGGTATCCATATGCCTAAAGGTTCTTGAACATTAGCCCAGATTATTTAATTATACTAAGCACTAGGGTTGAAACGTATGTTTTCCTATAACCACACTAAGACATCATATTTATAAGTCCATCCATTTGATGACACATTCACCAATGATATAAGAAAAGTAATTTGTTTAAATATCCCACACTGAAGCAATCACAGTACAGGTTTGTCAACACTGAAGTACCGAACAAACTTTTTCAACAACGAATTTTTATATCATCTATGTTTCCACACACGAAAATAATGCATATCCCAAACGCACATATGACAACACCACCCACATGTTGTCATATCAACAAACATGCCCGTTTAGGTAATGCATCTATCAATAAACATTTTAAAAAACCACACAAACAGTTATTATATTGTAAGGGATGTAGGTTCATTTGCATTCAAAGAGTAACCGCCACGAGAGTGGCAGGTCTTTGGAGTAGCTCGCCAGGAGGAGCGCGGGCACGGTCCTTTAATGTTGGGGAAAAGACGCAATTCACTAGGGTGACCGGAGTTTCTTACATTGTAGTTCTGGTGTTAACTGGCCCGGTCAGTAAATTCGGGGGTGATAGGAGTAGCCGACCACGGGAGTCCGGGGGACGGGGCAAAGGTGTGAAATGCCCCAGGGTAGATAGGATGACCAAGTGGTCTGGGTAGGGTCTCACCAGAGACAGTTATGTCAAACTGGCCCCGTCTTAATGTAGGGGTGGTCCTTTATGACTGACATATTGGACATAGAACCGGACACGGGATGAATTTTTGGGGCGAAGTCTAAGGGGTATTAGAGGAGACGCACTCATGGGAACATGGAGACTGGAGAGGAGAGAGGAGATGGTAGACTGTAGATGATAAACAGAAGTAGTAGAATTGACTTAGTTTGTCTTTACTTATGTGAAGTTAGATTACAATGGATGTTGGAGTCAATGAGTGAAGCAATAAAGTAATCATAAGTGTTCATGCAGTCTTGGAGTTTGGTGTTTGATTATGAGAAGACAATTGTGACTAGCAATTAAGAAGAATGGAGTGAAAGCAGAGAGAGTTTAGTCTCACACGAGTACCCAGGTTCTCTACAATATAAAAAGCCAAACAATTCATTTATAAATGTTTATTTTGTTTAATAAAATCAGACAAACATGTTCTAAAATGGTATTCAAAAAAAATAAACTGTTTGAAATACTAAAGTATTTGATACTTTTATGGAATTAATTTTGAAATATAACTTACATTTCAAAAAATGTCCAAATGTAAATGAAAGGAAAGTATTAAAATATAACTCAAAATTCTAATACTATTACAATATGTTACAGGTTTGTTGGAGGTGTGGGTGCCGATATGGAAGGTGAGTGTACATGAGGTGTGTTGTTGATGGTGATAATTGAATGTATTAGAGGTCTAATACAACTTTTTAAACATGATTAATTTTATATAGTCACAGTTTCAATAACAACTATTGTAATAAAAAAAACATATATTGTTTTTAATACATTAGATTGAATTGCTAGTGGTAAGGGTGCCATAAGTTAAGGTGGTAGATCACATGTGACGTTAAACAGGATTTTATCAATTAAAACAAAAAGTATTTGATACAAGTTTTATAAATAGTCGCAGATTCAATAATAATAATAATAATAAAATTAATAATAGTATGTTAATATGTTATACATACAAGAAATGGTATAGTAAGACGGGAGGAGGGGGTGAAATACTGATACTAGAAGCGCACATCCGGCGTGAAAGCCTGTGTTAAACTTTACATTCAGTAACATTTGGTACCAGTTCTTACAAAATGAATTTTTAAACACAAATTTTATTTGATATTAACAGATTATAAGTTCATGAAATGTGTTAGTTAATGTTAGAGGAGTCGACTTTGTTATTGAGGGTACAGACGCTGGTGGTGAGGGAGTTACATCAGTTGTTGTTGGTATCATTTATTATTACAATAATTTCAATTTGATACCAATTTGTAAAATGTAAAAATTTAAATAATATACTTTTAAAAAAAAGTAATTTATAATAAGTACTAGTGATGAAAATATTGGAGGTAGGGTGCCGAAAGTGGCGGTGAGGGAGTGCATGGGGCGTTGCGTTGTCATGTACATGGGGCGTGGTAGAGAGTGTTGTCTATTACAACAATCAACATTTTATAGAAGTTTGTGTAAAGTATGTAAAATATTATAACAGTGTTTACATTAAAGATATTAGCTATGGTCCCGACCAACGCTACTAAAATTACTTCCCTCAGAGTTGACCCCACTGTGGACATGGCGGTCATCCCACCAGCCATCACCATACCCCAGTAGGTGGACATAAGCCCCACTACTGCCTGGACATGTACAAGTTGTGTACGTGTACTTGGTTCTATGGTCACTCACCTCGTCCCTGTCTATCCAGTGTCCTACAGAGATCTGTTTAGGACATCCATGTGGATGTGATACTATCAATGCCAACTTGTCTTCAGATCCCTTGTATTTGTTGTTTACTTTTTTCCATAGATCATACCAGTGTCTCACCATCTTGACCAGTTTGTCCAGTAAATCTACGTCACACGTCATACATTCCAACCAACATCCGTCTTCTTCAATGTCTGCATCAACCACCGTCCAGCAATCAAGAATTACTAGCGGACTATCGTGTCTATCATAGAACAATCTACACATGGTTTTTCTCGCCTCAAGGTCATCAAATACCACGTGTCTGGCCGTGTACATCTCTACCTCCCCCCACACTTTGCTGGGTGTGTCCGAGTGTTGACACTTGTTACATGGACAAGTTCCCTCGTTGTATCCAATGTTTGCATAACTAACTATCCCAGTCCCTACTCTCATGACGTCTCTTCCGCTCTTGTCATAAAATGCGTATGGTTGTTTAGTGTTTGGCCAAAACTCTGGTCTTTCTGTACTGGTCATTGTGACATCTACCCTGACAGTAAGGTCAGATGTAGCTTTGATGAACTCAACTAGAAGGTTGTCATGGTTACCGTTAGGCAGGTGATTGATGTTAAAATCGTCGACAGGTACAAACTCTGTGTGACCTGGATTTTTCTTACAGCGAATAACATCTTTCTGTAGATCTGCTTCTCCTCCTTCTGACACCTGGGTTTCATGTGTACCTGACAAGGTCATCAAGGAAAGTACATTTTAATCCATGTGTTACACCTGTTTCTTTTATATTATCTCAATTAAAATAGATTTAATTACGTCAAAAATTTCATTTCAATATATTCAACAATTAATTTGTAATATGAATTATAATACAATAATTTATTTATGTTTGTTGTTATCATAGCATGTCTAAAAAATCTGAATTCTTAAAACTTACATTGGCCAGGCAGAAACTTGGATATAGAATGTTGGATACAACAATGACAGCCGTTTAAAGTGAACTGATTTATGTTTATATATCAATAATTTTATTAAAATGTATTTACCACATAAAATGTATGATATATCCCTCTTGTTGCAGTTGTCATTTGGGTTATCAACCTGATTGCCATTAGTGTCATATTTCTGAATGTCATCTGTGTCATTTTTTTCTTGGTTTTGCTCTTTGGGGTGCTCTTATAAAATCAAATATGTTATATTTATAATCACACAATATTTAATTGATTCATGTCTTTCTGACACATTTCTCTCTCTCTCTTTCTCTCTATTTCAATCCAACTGGGAATAGTTAAAATATTCAAGAATGCTTTCATTATATGCTGTACATCAAGCAAAAGTATATCAACATAATATTATCTGAGAAAAGAATTCATTTATCTTTCTTGCCACACCCGCCATCTTTGACATCTGGTAGTCTGTCATGTATCTCAAATTCACATTGGATGTGCTCTTTGTAATTTACGGAAAAGGATATGTATTGAATATATTAATAAAATGTATATACTAGCGCCTTGTTCCTTAAATATGTCACTCTATTTTTCTAACTTTCTTTCTCTATTTCATGTTTTCCTCTTTGTCTGTCTCCCTCTATCTAAATATCTCTTTTCATTACTTACACATTACATCTGTTTATGATGCTGTCTCGCTCTCGATCTCTCTCTCTTTTGCCGCTTTCTCTTTCTCTATATTGATGCTCTCTACCTCAGTCTCTTTCTTCAACGCTTCCTGTCACTGCATCTTTCTCTCTCTGACACACTTTCTCTTCCTACCCCTCTTCCTCTCTCTCTCTCTAGTTCTCTCTCTCTGATATATATATCTCTCTCTCTTTCTAAGAAAATTATAAGGAATTTCTATAATTTTTTTTTAAAATAATTTAAAAAAAATTGTAGCAACATTTTACCATTGTTTTGTAACATATACACATTGAGATTTTTTTTTACAACACCTGATTTTTTATGAGCATTCTGAAAACAGAAGTTGGAATATTTAATTTACAAAATAGAATAAAAAAAATATTTGTAAAAACACTATGTATAATATATATTTTTTATTTTTTTTAAGAAAAAAAAATATATATACATTTTAGGTAATAGATTCTTGTTCATTGTGTCCCAACTATCGACATAGGTGCAAGAGAAAAGGGATGTCATAAAATGTTGATAGTTTTATCTGACTAAGAGTTCTATCTGACTATCACAAAAAGTTCATTCAAATCGTATTAATTCTTACTTATCAGCTAATAAGTGATTTAAATACACACATATATATATATATATGTAAACATTGTTACAAATCTGATCAGTTGAAAATTAAATTAAGTAAAAACGGTATACACGGTAAAGAGAGTATAAATTTAATGTCAGCTTGTGAATAACTTCCTTGGAATGATCCAGAAACTCGTCCGTCGTCTGCAATAATTATTTAATAAATGGGCGATGTCAATACTAAAATATTGCGATTTATGAGTACTTACATTTCAATACTTTATTTTAAACAATTTTATGAATTTTTTAAAGTATTAAAAAAATGATTTAACAGACATTTATTCAAAATATTGAAAACATGTTACTAATGTTTTAATCACCGTTTATACAATTAATTTATCCGAAGCTTTACATGCATTAATTTAATGAGTAATAGAACAATCATTTGAATTATGTTATCTAAAATAACTACGCAATTAAAAAAAAACAGCATCAGGAAAAAATAGCGGCCTTAAACATAAATAATATTAATAATAATAATTTCGCTAAGTCGATGAATACTTTCATTTGATATATTAGTATTATTGTTATTATTATTATTATTAATATATATTTAAATATTTAAAATAATAATTATTATAATCGTAAATTATTTTCTTTAAATATTTATTTAATTATTGTCTTTAATTTGTATTTAATTCCGACGTTTTCAATAGTTTCTATGCATTCATAAAGCGGATGATTATCTTAACTTATCTGTTACAGACGCTCCTTCTATACAGCAGATTATTGCGTCCTACGCTTGTATATGGTTTGTGTTTAGTCCTGCATTATTATTAGAGTTTTAAATTTTGATAAAGTGTTGGCTCTTCTGGTTTCTTCAGACGGGAAGAACGAAAACTTGCATGTTGTTGTTTTTGCATACTGAATAAGAAAGGTGTTTTTATTCGTATGTCTATATGAGCGTTATATTAAGTTATCATTGTGTTGTATATCTAAATTACAATTAATTGCTTTATGTATTATTACTACTTTACTCTTGGTACTTCTATCCACTAGTGTTTCAAAGATTTAATAATTTGAATAATGGCTTAGTTCTTGTCAGTTTTGAATATTCTCCATTAATGAATCTGGCAGCTCTCTTTGATTTTGTTCTAGTTTATCAACGTTTTCTTTGGTGGATGGGTCACATATAGAAGATGCATATTCTAGTATAGGTCTCATCAACGTGATGTAGCATTTTAGTTTAATATCTATATTACATTTATAAAAGTATATTTTTATAAAGCAAAAGGTTTTGTTTGATTTTTTAATAACTTCATTACATGGGATTCCATAATACTTTTTCACTTTTTATGACTCCTAAATATTTTGCATCTTTAGTTTGGGTTAGTTGATCTCCGTAAATACATTTTTTTGAATTTATTTGTTTCTATTTCTTTGTTATTTTTAACAGTTGACACTTTTTTTGGGGGAAAGACATACACCAGTTAGTTTCCCATTTTGTCAATTAATCTAAGTCTTTTTGAAAAGTTTTGCTATCTTGTTCTGATTTAATTGTTCTATAGATGATAGAATCATCATCTAATAACCTAACTTTTGGTCGTTTGGAGAATGTTTTGGGTAAATCATTTATATAAATTAAAAAGAAAAAGGGACCTAGCACAGATACTTGTGGAACTCCTGAATTAACCTCTATTGGTACAGATTCAGATCCATTAATTATTACAGTTTGCTCCCTACCCAAAAGGAAGTCTTGGATCCAGTTATGTAAGAAAAATCAGATTTCAAAGAAGTTAAGATTTTTAAAAAAAAATAAACTAAGGTGTTAAACTTTGACAAATGCTTTTGAGAAGTCTAGTAATTTTGTATCTATTTCATCAGTATTGTCTCAGTCCTTTGATAGTTCATCTATTAAGCTCTAATAATTGTGTTTCTCATGATCTGTTTTTTCTAAAGCTATATTTATGTGGGCATAGGGCATTGTATTTGTCTAAATGGTTAACTATTCTACTATATATAATATTGTGTTCTAGTAATTTACCAGTGATACTTGTAAGTGATACATGTATACTACTAAAAGCCAAAGCCCTGACTTACTGACTCATAAATAATTCTCCAATTCCCGTTTAGGTAGAAGCATGAAACTTAAAGAAGTAGTTGAGCACACTCTCACAATAATTTGAGAAAAAGAATTTAAAAATTCCCATTCATGTGGGCCGGGGGCCCGAATGTAGTTTTTTTCCTAAAATGAGCTACATAAAAAATTGAAAATCACTTTCCAATTTTTCGTGTAGGTGGAAGCATGAAACTTTGGGAAGTTGTTGAGTACACATCCGCGATGATTACAGGCAAAAAAAAATATTTAAATTATCAGGGGGGGTCGGGGTGTGTAGTTTTTTCTTCTTATATGAACTAAATAAAATTTGTTTAATCTGTGGATACTTTGTAAATGGATTTTGACAAAACTTGGAATATAAAAATTTGATGTCTATATTAAAATACAATAGGGCCTTAAAATTATATTTTTCATACTTTTGGAGCCTAGGGCGCATAATCTCTTTTTCGTAAACGTTTAAGAAATTTTAACCATTCAATTTCACACTATTTTTAATACAAATATTGACAAACAAATATATCCATCATGATTCAGATTGAAATAAACTGTTCTTTTAAAATTTACATCTTATACCGACATGGCCCCCAGCCCCTTAATTAATTTTTTTTGAAAGCCGTATAAATAGTATTTTATTTATCCACGGTCATAAAATTTTGCAAAGTTTTTAAGTACGCTCCCGCGAAGGTTTCTAGCATTAAATGTTCTCCATACGCCACTTATTAAGGGCCGGGGCCCGTAATACCGTTTTTAAACATGAGTTTTATAACAGGTATTTTTAAACAGTGCCCACTAGGTATTTGGATGAATTATTGACCAAATTTGATAATAAAACATTAAAATTCCTAAGGGTAATGATCTTGTCATGTCTGTTTCTTTGGGGCTGATGCCTAAAATATTTATATCGTCAATATTTAAAGCTTTTTTCCCCTTTAGATTAAAAAAATAAATTAATTAAATTTAGACAAGTATATCCATAAAGACCTAGACTGAAATCTTAAGGTCTTAAGAGATATGCACATCATGGCAGTGGCGTCACTAGGGGATACGATGGGGCGGGACGTCCCGGGTGACACCCTCAGTGGGTGACACCAAAATCTAAATTTTTACTGTGTTCAATTTGATGTCAAAAAGAGACAAAATAATTACGAAATACAATGAAATACTTTAAACGCAAAACCGTATTAATACAAAAAAAATATCAGTTAACATGCAATACTAAAAAAAAACCGTAAAAAACCAATTTTTTTACTATAAATCCTTTATGTAAGAGACGTAACTAAAAAAATGTTCATTATAATACGCAGCGCAAGACAATACAAAAATACAAAATTGTAGTTGTGTCGTAAAACATGTTTAATATAATGCGCACCGTGCAGGAATATTTTTTATAAAAAGTGTTGCCAATAAAATACGCCCCGAATCACGCAACGAGAAAGTATTAAGAAAGGTCGTTCAAAATAATACGCACCTCGACACTCTATCTTAAAAAATAAAATGATACATAGAGATAAAAAAATTATATAAAAATTCATTAATTTAATGACAGTACATGCGATCAATTTGAAATTTTGATACGTCGTTTTTTAATCAGCACAAAACTGCCTGCAACATTTCAGCTCGCTAGCTTACGAGGAAGTGGGTTAAAAAGCGATCCAAAGTTTTTTCGACAAACAAACAAGCAAGCAACCAGACACTGTGAGAGAACGTGTTGTTGTGTTTACATGTATGAGAATTTAATGACTTGACCTAGCATGAAACACGTGGTTTGTGAGGTGAACTGTAAGCGTGCTGGTCAAGGACTGGTAGAATTGCTGGCTATAAATGTACGGTTCAAGAGGCAACCGACGTTGATTGCAATTGTTTGCACACGAGCTGCTTAAGTAGTTGATTGTACAGTTGATTACAGTGAATTGTATATAGTGTTTAAAGACATTTGTTAACCAAACCATAGTGTATTAAAGACTTGTCTCTTGACTAGCCATACGTCATATTACATACACCACAAGTTAATATAAAGGATTTAAATAAAACAATCCCAACAAACTACAATAACACAAATTGGGGTGGGGGGGGGGAGAAACAGTCACACTGGAGATAATTTTAAAAAGTCTGGACATGAAAAGGTGGTGTCTTTGGTTTTAAATGAAATAAAGCCAACTGGGCTTTGACATACCGGCACCCTGGTGAGACAAACCCCACCTCACTACTCCCAACACCACAGTCATTGGGGGGGGGGATGGTTTAATATTTTTTCTCCACAAAATCAAAAGATTGATTTACTTTTTTTGTTGTTGGAAAATTATGTATAAAATAATAATAATAATAATAATACATTGATAATTTATGTAGTGCTGTATCCCGTAATAGGAACCATGCTCACATCACTGTGCATGAAGATAATAACATGCATTTAAAAATTAAATAAACATTCATATCATAACAACCACATACATGACAGTACGTTCCACATAAGGTAGGTTAATCATTAAAAGAAATGTTGTTTCATTAATTTTGAAAATAAATTTTGAAAATATGAGTCTTAAGTGCATTCTTGAAGTACTTGGTAGTTGGTATACTACGTATGTGTAATGATAAAAAATTCCATTGTTTGGCTGCACAAAAAGAGAAAGACTTTCGCCAAATGTTTTAGCGCATGTCTTAGGAACAGAGACTGTGGTGTCTGCAGAAGAGCGTAGCTGGTGAGTTGGTGAGTTGACCGACAGAAGTTCAGTAAGATAAGAAGAGCATGAGTCAGAAAAGACGTTTTGACAGAGAACGGCCAGTTTGTAATCAATTCGGGCTTGTATAGTTAACCTCCAATGAAGTGAGTAAAGAAGCATGTAACATGGTTATGTTTTGCTTTAAGAACTAGTCTGACCGCTGAATTTAGAACTTTCTCTAGTTTTTCAATGCATTGTTTTGGCGCACCTGATAGAAGAGAATTCCAATAATAAATACGAGCTAGAAAAAGGGCACGGTTCCATCTGGGGGTAATGGAAGACAATGATAAACAAAATATGCTGATTATGTCCACTTCATTCCGCTGCTTTGTCTTCGTTGCTGTCACTGCAGAAAATTCCGCTTCACAATGATAGGATGTCAGAAACGGCAATAGGGATTTAATTGCTTTGATTGCAATCTCAGGATATTCCGCCCTGACTTTATCCAGAAGACTGGAAGAGTTGTTTTCTCGAACGAAATTTTAAGGCCACCGTCATTTGCAAACTCGAGCAATTGAACTTCTTCTAGCCCAGTCATGCTATATTCGCCTGGTTTATTGACAAATGGGTCAAGGATCCATTCCCTATCAGTTCTTGGGTATTTTGTGGTTAAAATGCAAAGAAAGTTGATCGTGCACCAACTGTGACAAAGAGTGCTCAGGCCCAATCTCGCCTAGAATCTCCGCTAATGTTTAAAACATATTCAAAATGCCGTTGTTCACTCGCTGCTCCCACAACTCAAGTTTGGCTTAAAATGCAGCTACTTTGTCAGCCAACTTGAAAAAACAGTTGTCATTTTCCCTCGAAGAGACAGATTGAAGAGTTCATTGAGCTGGCTGAATATGTCAGACAGGTAAGCAAGTTTTGCGACCCATACCTTGTCACTGAAATGTGCTGCCAGTGGTGACTTCTTTTCGGAGAGAAATCTTTACAATGGCTATCGTAATTCAAATAATCTGTTTAGCGATATTCCTCTGGACAACTTTTTTTTCTGTGTACAAAAGGAGGCATCTGTGCTCTGCGTTGATCTCCTAACAAAGATGCTCAAACAGGCGTGAGTTAATGACGTGTGCCTTGATGTGGTTAATAACTTTACCGACATCAATCAATACACTGTTAAATTATGGTGACATTTTTCGGCTTGCCAAAATTTCACTGTGAATGATACAATGCGTAGATTCACTCTCAGGTGCAACCTCCTTAATCCGAGTTGTTAAACCAGACAGTCACCCGGTCATGGCAGCAGCTCCATCTGTGCAGATGCCAACACGAAAGGACCATAATAGGTGTCCTGACATATATCCATCCAATGACTTGAACAGTTAAAATCCATGTTGGTTGACCACGGTGATGAATTAATCCTCTCCAACAATTGTATCTCAATATTTCGGTTATTTCCTCAATGTGCCTGGTTACAGTGGTAGCCGACAATGGCACATGTGCTATCTTTATAACGGCAGCCTCTCCTAGAAGTTCACGGCGAATATCTTTAGCAGAGGGCAAGATTAATTCTTCAACGATAGTGAATGGCTTTTCAGCCTGAGCAATGCAGTTAGCCACCAAGTATGAAGCTCTCAGTGCGTTCTCACTTACTGATGTGGTGGCCCAGTTTTTTCCTTTCAAAATACTCCATGCTTCGTTGATGAGATATCAATGACATTTAGAAACACAAAAACAAAATAGGAACAAAGCGAAAATATAAGTAGTAAAGTAGATCAGCTTGCCAACATGGGTGACCCATCAAAATCGCGCACAACAAAAGAGCGCCTACATAAAAGCGCTGTGATAAGAACAACGACATAAGAAGCCGACACAGAGCTAAAAGATTGATCGTGGGTTTTCAGCTCAGCGTAAAGTGTCATTGATGTGCCGCCAAAACAAGCATTTCCATATTGTGTATTGAAAGACGCACAATCTCTAGACAAATACACAACATTTAAAAAAATGTAAATAATTTAAAGTTCCTTTGCTCGTGGACCACCAGGCAACAGGACTCCAGGTTGGGGACCAATGCTATATGCCATCAATGTCAGTAAAACATTTGTTGTTGTTTAATTTTAAATTTTAAGGGAGGGGTGAAGTGGGTTGGTTTCAACAGCATAAATGAATCTGATATACATATAATGTTATATTTATTAACTGAATCTGAAATTTCTATAATGTTATATTTGTTTACTGAATATTACATACCCGACATTTTATATTTATTAACTGAATCTGACATACCTATAATCGTATAGTTTTTAACTGAGTCTGAGATACATATAATGTCATATTTATTAACTGAATCTGACATAACTATAATGATATATTTATTAACTGAATATGAAATATCCATAATGTTATATTTATTAACTTAATCTGACATACCTTAAATGTCATATTTATTATCTGAATCTAAAATGTCTATAATGTTATATTTGTTAACTGAATCATACATACACATAATTTTTAATTTATTAACTGAATATGACATACCCATTATGTTATATTTATTATTTGAATCTGACGTACCTATAATATTATATTTATTAACTGAATCTGACAAACCTATAATGTCATATTTATTAACTGAATCTGACATACCTATTATGGCATATTTATTAACTGATTCTAAAATTCCTATAATGTTATATTTATTAACGGAATCTGACATACCTATAATATAATATTTAGTAACTGAATCTTACATATCTTTAATGTCATATTTATTAAATAATGTGACTTACCAATAATGTTATATTTTTCACTGAATCTGACATACCCATAATGTCATATTTATTAACTGAATCTGACATATCTATAATGTCAAATTTATTATTTGAATCTGACATACCTATAATATTATGTTTATTAACTGAATATAACATACCTATAATGTAATATTTATAAACTGAATCAGATTTATCTATAATGTTATATTAATTAGTTGAATCTAACATACCATTAATGCAATATTTATTAACTGAATCTGACATAAATATAATGTTATATTTATTAACTGAATCTGACATACCTAGAATATCATATTTATTAACTGAATCTGACATACCTATTAAGGCATATTTATTAACTGATTCTAAAATTCCTATCATGTTATATTTATTAACGGAATCTGACATACCTATAATATAATATTTAGTAACTGAATCTTACATATCTTTAATGTCATATTTATTAAATAATGTGACTTACCAATAATGTTATATTTTTCACTGAATCTGACATACCCATAATGTCATATTTATTAACTGAATCTGACATATCTATAATGTCAAATTTATTATTTGAATCTGACATACCTATAATATTATGTTTATTAACTGAATATAACATACCTATAATGTAATATTTATAAACTGAATCAGATTTATCTATAATGTTATATTAATTAGTTGAATCTAACATACCATTAATGCAATATTTATTAACTGAATCTGACATAAATATAATGTTATATTTATTAACTGAATCTGACATACCTAGAATATCATATTTATTAAATTAAATTGACATATCTATAATGTAATTTTTATTAACTGAATCTGAACTGTCTATGATGTTATATTTAATAAATGAAGCTAAAATACTTATAATGTAATATTTATCAACTGAAACTGACATACACATAATGTTAAATTCAGTAACTGAATCTGACATTCCCATAATGTTAAATTTATCAACTGAAACTGACATACCCATAATGTCATATTTATCAACTGAATCTGACATACCCATAAAATTATATTTATTAACTGCATCTTACTTATATATAATTTTATATTTATTAACAGAATCTGACATACATATAATGCCATATTTATTAACTGAATCTGATATACCTATAAAGTCATATTTTAACTGATTCTTACATACCTATGACGTAATATTTATTAAAAGAAGCTGGCATATTTATATGTCACATTTATTTACTAAATCTGACATACCTATAATGTTAAATTTATTAACTGAATCTAACAAACCTATACAAATATATTTATTAAATAAATCTGAGATACATATAATGTCATATTTATTAACTGAATCTGACATAACTATATTGTTATATTTATTAACTGAATATGAAATATCCATAATGTTATATTTATTAACTTAATCTGACATACCTTAAATGTCATATTTATTATCTGAATCTAAAATGTCTATAATGTTATATTTGTTAACTGAATCATACATACACATAATGTTTAATTTATTAACTGAATTTGACATACCCATAAAGTTATATTTATTATTTGAATCTGACGTACCTATAATATTATATTTATTAACTGAATCTGATAAACCTATACTGTCATATTTATTAACTGAATCAGACATACCTATAAAGGCATATTTATTAACTGATTCTAAATTTCCTATAATGTTATATTTATTAACGGAATCTGACATACCTATAATATAATATTTATTAACTGAATCTTACATATCTTTATTGTCATATTTATTAAATAATGTGACTTACCAATAATGTTATATTTTTCTCTGAATCTGACATACCCATAATGTCATATTTTTTAACTGAATCTGACTTATCTATAATGTCAAATTTATTATTTGAGTCTGACATACCTATAATATTATGTTTGTCAGGGTATGAGAATCACTGCGAATGATTGTTGCGAATGATTGTTGTGAGATTGTTGTGAGCCAGTGTTGGAGTCGGGTCAAGGCGTTGTTTACGGGTATGAACTCCTATCACGGGAATAATGTCTAGGATGGCTGAGTGAACTTCTGGTCACACGGGATATGTCAGGGACGACCAGAGGACACGCCAGGGGTCAGTTGAGACCAGTTGGGGAGGTATATAAGAGAGTAGTCGAGATGAGTGCGGGGTGTGGCAGAAAGCTGTGTAGTTCGCATAGTGTTGTGCGGTCAGACCGGTCAGGATAGACCGGGGAGTTGCAGGGTTGCAGTAACACAGAGAGCTGAGGTTTAATGTCGCCCAGAAGCGGTCAGGCTAGGACCGAGGGGACTTAAACGCTTTGTGTATTTACGTAGATCTGAAGAGGACTTGAGCATGGGCCCAGGATGGTCGAGTCGGACCGAGGGCATGCTTGAGCATACAGCCAGTTATATATAGATGTATTTGATGTCAAGGCAAGACAGCCAGTTGTACAGTTGTACATAGCAGAATAAACATTGCATTGTTATACCGACTTGTGTCATCTCTTGAGTGTTGTGTGTAGCGGAGAGCAAACAATAATCCACCAACGAATGAGACCTTAACAATGTTTATTAACTGAATCTAACATACCTATAATGTTATATTTATAAACTGAATCAGATTTATCTATAATGTTATATTAATTAGTTGAATCTAACATACCTTTAATGCAATATTTATTAACTGAATCTGACATACATATCATGGTAATTTTTTAACTGAATCTGATATACCTATAATGGCATATTTCTTAACTGAATCTTACATAACTGTAACGTTATATTTATTAACTGAATCTGACATACATATAATGTTATATTTATTAACTGAATCTGACATACCTAAAATATCATATTTATTAACTTAAATTTACATATCTATAATGTAATTTTTATTAACTGAATCTGAACTGTCTATAATGTTATATTTAATAAATGAAGCTAAAGTACTTATAATGTCAAATTTATCAACTGAAACTGACATACCCATAATGTTAAATTCATTAACTGAATCTGACATACCCATAATGTTAAATTTATCAACTGAAACTGACATACCCATAATCTTATATTTAAAAACTAAATCTAAAATATTTATAATGTCATATTTATCAACTGAATCTGACAAACCCATAATATTATATTTATTAACTGCATCTTACATATCTATATTGTTATATTTATTAACAGAATCTGACATACCTATAATGCCATATTTATTAACTGAATCTGATATACCTATAAAGTCATATTTTTAACTGATTCTGACATACCTATGATGTAATATGTATTAACTGAAGCTGGCATAATATTTATTAACTTAATCTGACATATCTATATGTCATATTTATTAACTAAATCTGACAAACCTATAATGTTAAATTTATTAACTGAATCTAACAAACCTATAAAAATATTTTTATTAAATAAATCTGATATACTTATAATGTCATATTTATTAACTGAATCTGACATATATATATTGTCATATTTATTAAATAATCTGAATTACCTATAATGTTATATTTTTAACTGATTCTGACATGTATAGAACGTTGCATTTATTAACTGAATGTGACATACATATATTGTTATATTTATTATCCTAAACTGACATAGATAGTGTCATATTTATTAACCGAATCTTATATACCTATAAAGTCATATTTATTAACTGATTATGAAATACCTATAAAGTCATATTTAATGACTAAATTTGACATATGTATATGTAACCTTTATTAAATAAATCTGACATACTAATAATATAAAATTTGTTGAACTGAATCTTACATATTTATAAAAATATATTTATTAAATAAATCTGTTATAACTATAATGTCATATTTATTATTTGAATCTGACATATCTATAATGTTATGTTTATTAACTGAATCTAACATACCTATAATGCTATATTTATAAACTGAATATAATATAAATATAATGTCATATTAATTAACTGAATCTGATATACCTATCATGTTAGATATATTAACTGAATCTAACATATTTATAAGGTCATGTTTATAAACTGAATCTGACATACCTATAATGTTAATTTTATAAACTGAATCTGACATACCAGTTGAAATATTTTTAACTGAGTCTAACATATTTACAATGTCATATTTATAAACTGAATCTCACATATATTTAATGTTATATTTATGAACTGAATCTCACATACCTATAATGTGATATTTATTAACTGAATCTGACATACATTTAATATTATATTTAAAAACTGAATTTGACATACCAATAATATCAGATTTATTAATTGAATCTGACAAATCTATAATGTCATATTAATTAACTGAATCTGACATACGTATATTGTTATATTTATTAACTAAATATGGCATAGCTATAATGTCATATTTGCTATCTGATAATGATATACATATAATTTTACATTTATTAACTGAATCTGATATACATATAATGTCATATTTATTAACTGAATCTGACATATCTATACTGTCATATTTATTAACTGAATCTGACATACCCATAATGTTATACTTATTAACTGAATCTAACATAACTAAAATGTGAGATTTATTAACTGAATCTTGTTTAACTATAATGTCATATTTATTAACTGTATCTGATATATCTATATGTCATAGTTATTAACTAAATATGTTGTAGCTATAATGTTAAATTTATAAACTGAATCTAACATACCTATAAAAATTATATTTATTAAATTGATCTGATATACCTATAATGTCATATTTATTATCTGAATCTGACAAATCTATAATGTCATATTTATTATTTGAATCTGACATAAATATAATATTATATGTATTAACTGAATTTGACATACCCATAATATCATATTTATTAACTGAATCTGACAAATCTATAATGTCATATTTATTACCTAAATCTGACGTGCATATAATATTATATTTATTAACTGAATCTGATATATCTATAATGTTATATTTATTAACAAAATCTGACATAGCTATTATTATATATTTGCTATTTGATAATGACATACATATAATTTTACATTTATTAACTGAATATGATATAATTTAATGTCATATTTATTAACTGAATCTGACATATCTATAATGCTATATTTATAAACTGAATCTTATATAACTAAAATGTCAAATTTAGTAACTGAATCTGACAAATCTATAATGTCGTATGCATTAACTGAATCTGACATACCTAAAATGTTACATATATTAACTGAATCTGACACACATAAATGGTTTTTTTTTAATAAATTAATCTGACATACCAATAATATCATATCTATTTACTGAATTAGACATATCTAAAATGTATTATTTATTAAATGAATACGACATAACTATAATGTTATATTTATTAACTGAATCTAACATACGTATAGTTTCATATTTATAAACTGAATCTGACATACCTATAATGTTAATTTTATAAACTGAATCTGACATACCGATAATGTAATATTTTTAACTGAATCTAACATACATTTAATGTCATATTTATTAACTGAATCTGACATATCTAAATGTCGAATTTATTAACTAAATCTGACATACATATAATGTTAAATTTATGAAGTGAATGTAACATACCTATAAAATATATTTATTAACAAAACTGATATACCTATAATGCTATATTTATTACATGAATCTGATATACATATAATGTCACATTTATTAAATGAATCTGACATATATACTGTCATATTTATTAACTGAATCTGACACACCCATAATGTTATACTTATTAACTGAATCTAACATACCTATAATGTGAGAATTAGAACTGAATTTAACTATAATGTCATATTTGTTAACTGAATCTGACATATCTATATGTCATAGTTATTAACTAAATATGTTATACCTATAATGTTAAATTAATTAACTGAATCTGACATACCTATAATGTTATGATTTTTAACTGAATCTAACATAACTATAATGTTATATTTAAAAGCTGAAGCTGATATATCTATAATGTCATATTTATTATTTGAATCTGACATACTTTTAATGCAATATTTATTAATTGAATCTGACATACATATAATGTCACATTTATTAACTGAATCTTAAATACCTATAACATTATATTTATTATTTGAATCTGACACAAATATAGAGTTATATTTATTAACTGAATCTGAAATACCCATAATGTCATATTTATTAACAGAATCTGAAATATCTTTATGTTATATTTATTAACTGAATCTGACATACCTAAAATTTCATATTTATTAACTTAATCTGACATATCTATAATGTTATATTTACTAAATAATTTTAAATACCTATCATGTTATAATTTTAACTGAATCTGACACACCTATAATGTCATATTTATTAACTGAATCTGACATATCTTTAATTTCTTAATTATTATTTGAATCTGACATACCTATAATGTTATGATTTTTAACTGAATCTAACATACCTATAATGTTAGATTTATAAACTGAATCTTATATAACTAAAATATCATATTTATTAACTTAATCTGACATACCTATAATGTCATATTTGTTAAGTGATAATGACATAAAAATAATAGTATATTCATTAACTGAATCTGATATATATATATACTGTCATATTTATTAACTAAATCTGACATACCTATAATGCTATATTTATTAACTGAATCTAACATACCTATAATGTTATATTTTTTAACTGAATCTGAAATATGTTTAATGTTATATTTATTAACTGAATCTGACGTACCTATAATGTCATATTTATTAACCTAATCTGAGATACATATAATGTTATATTTTTAAACTGAATCTGATATACCTATAACGTCATATTTATTAAACTAAATCTGACATACCTATAATATTATATTCATTAACTGAATTTGACATACCTATAATGTTATATTTATTAACTGAATCTGAAATCCCTATAATGTTATATTTTTTAATGCACATCTATTATTTCACAAACAAATAAAAACATTATCATACCATACTTTGTATTTTCTTTCATAAATATGTGTCACACTTTTTCATTAAATATTAAACTAAAAGTACATTTTTTAAATTTTTTTAAATTATATATTTATACTTTTATGGTATTTAAATGAATAAATAAATATATATATATATTTGTTTACAACTTAGACCTACTTCCTAAAAGTTAATAAACTATTTCAAATTAACAAAAATAGAATACATTTAGATAAATTAAATAAAGATAATTTTTAATATTTTAGTTCATTACATAAAAAACATATATCTTTAATCTTCTCTCATTATTAAAATAAAATGTCCTTAATAAATCTTACTATAATACTGTATTGTTTTTTTTTGTTATGCATAAAGATTTTAATAAATATTAATATTCCAGAAATCATTTCCTTAGCTTAAATTAGTTTATATCTAATAATTTGTTTTTAAGATTTAAATGATTTTAATTGCTGCTTTTAATGAATACACATGGATTTAATAAACAGTTTACAACAATGTTATTCTATTATTTGTGGTCAGTTTTTAAAGAGAGCGGAAAACAACATGTTTTTTCTGATGGAAATAACTTACTTTAATATAGAGATTAATTTAGGACTGTTTTTTGTTGTTTTTTTTTACTTAATACTTATCTTCAGGTTTTCCAATTAAATGAACATCATGATTATGATAAATTGTTTGATTTTTTTTAAATTGAATAAATAAATTTATCATTTTTCTCCTTTTTAAATCCCTTATATTAACTTCACCGCCGTCTCTGTCTTGGTCGGGCACGCGGAAAAACAAAATTCAAAAATGACCCACTTTCCGTAAAGCAATCGAGCTGAAATTCAGCACACGGACTCGTGTCACCTAACAATGCATTGTCTCAAAATTTCAGATCGATCGAACGTACCGTAATTAAATTAATGCATTTTTAGCTTATCTATATAAACTGTATGTAGCGGTCGCTATTGTTTACATTTTACGGGTCACTTGACTTCACGCCAGCCACCGGTGAACACATATGGTGTTTTAACCAGGTAAACCACCTAGAGTTGAGTTAACGCGTTGACGCCACCCGTCCATGTCCACACCCCCTCCCCCATTCCCCCAGTTTTAAAGCCAGGGGAGATAATTTCGGTTTCAGTCTGTAAATGTTTGTCGCATTTACACATAATCAATACTTTTAGTTATGTCTCATATATAAGGGATTTATAGTCAAAAACTTTGTTTTTACGCGGTTGTTTTATTTTCTTATATTAATTTATTGTAGTTTGGTCTATTTGCTTTCAATGTTATATTTTAAAGTTGTTAAAATGAATATAATTTTTTATATGTATGTTTTATTAACTAAATAAAGCCTTCATTTGATTTTTTTAAAACTTTAACAATTTTAAAATAATTTACAAGCTACATAAAGTACTTACCCCCATAATGCTTGATATAAGGTAAAAAACTGGCTGATTGGCTTATATCTGTCAGAGACAATAACCTGGTTATTTAATATGGAATATTTATAAAGTGTAATAAGTTTTATTAAATATTTTCTAAAGTTAACATTTAGTATTATATAATAAATTGAGATTTATAAAATAATATACATAGTAAAAAAAAAGAAAGTGATATATTTGAATATTGTTGATGGTATATTGTGATAAAATAACATTATTTTTAAACATGATTTTGATCATCGAGATGATAGTGGTTACCGAGTTGATAAGTGGCAAATGTTTATCTTTTTTTGATTGAGATATCAGGGTTTGGTGACATAAAAATTGAACATCATCTATGAGACAATGTTAAGATAAAGAGAGAATTTTGTGGTTCCATTATTACTAAAGATTGTCCTATTATTGTTTGGTGACTAAATGGATGACGTGATGATTAGGTTCAGCTGTAAGATAATTCAAATAAAAAGGGTCGTATTATAAATTTATAATATTAATTTTAAACATTAATCTTTTTACTAAATTGTCACAATGAGTACTTGACATTTGTTTTCTAGTTATATAAACAATAACTATTTCACAATGATGATTATCAAAAACATGTTTTTAGACTTAATGTTGAAAAAAGAAATAAAGCTCTAGTTAAAAGCCCAGCATTTCAACAATTTTTCAATTCTAAAGTATACAGGTAGGTTTATTAAAGATCTTATTGTAAAATAAACATTTTTATCCATATTTTAGCTTATGAAATTGATCAAAATTAGGATGAAATATTTCCTATCAATGAATAAAGACATCTAAGGATTTAATTTAAAACAATAACACATACTTATTGAAAATCTATTATTTTTACTGTAGGCTAATCAAATTATAATAAATAATATTAATAATATATACGTCTTAATATAAATACTTTAAGTAACCAAAATATATATGTTATGTCTGTTACATTGATTGAAAGATTTTCCCGTCTAGAGTGTAAGGCGTGGTGCCTGGGACAAGATACAATAGCCACAAATGTGTCAATATTTAATTCTTATCTTAGACTAGAAAAATACCCGCACTTCGTAGAGAGAGTGTGCTGACCCTTTATCCAATTATCAGTTGCTGGTTATCACAATTTTTATTTTCCAAGTTAAATTTCAGATTTATCTATTTAGTTATAATCTTATAAGGAATAGAGATATGCCATTATACCGCGTGAGTTGTTTTACCTTAATGCAGTGCCTTTTAACATAACCTTACTATTTAAAAGATATGATTTATTAAATAATGATTCTTGCCGACCATGATAACTAAATTTACAATTTCATTCCCACTTGTACAAAATTAACATAACTTATAGGTTTTCCGAAAGAGCTCTACCACTCTCGTCACTCAAAAATTTAAAATATAATTACGAAACTGCATAGTAGCACAATTGTAAGTTATATAATATTTGTAACCATATCTATGTGATAAAGAACATGTGGCACTATCCCTTTGAAAAGGCAAACGCTAAGTGACTCATAGCGCAAATAAACAAAATTATAAATGTACTTTCTAAAAGTACTTTTTAAAAAAAAACGGTCGTCTTAAAATGATATCAAAAAAATGTGCACACCATATTTAGACGATATAGAAAGCTGGCCGCATAATATAAAGTATTGTTATAAAGTAAATGTACTGGACCAAAATAACTCCTCCTTTTGACGAATTCATAATTGTTTTAACAGAGAAATAATATTTAACATTTTTTATGTCTCTATATTTTACGATTTATATTTACGGGTTATAAGCAATGTGTATAATTTCAAAAAGGAATCTTATTTTGTTCCCTATTTCGGATAAGGCATCATATTTTGTAAATTATATTCAATGCACACACACACACACCAGATTGTATATCTGAAAAGATTCAACCGTCTGTTAATAAGCGCATCTTAAAAATGATTAAAAGGCAATTTTAGAAATGGCCTATGTTATTCAAAGGAATGAACATAAAAACATATTCAATTCGCAATTCATATTAATTAAGCGTTTTCAGGATCACTTCATTAAATTTAGTCAACTTTTGTTAATACGTTCGGTAGCGAAAGTTTATAATGTATAGTGTATATAAAGCTTAAGTAAACAGTTTTAAAGTGTAAGTTTATTTGACATAGGCCATCACTTTCAACATAAAATAAACTCGCTGCATCTATGGTTTTTTATTAAATGTCGAGTTATGAATTAAATTTTAATAAATCCCAATTCTATTCATTGCATGTAAAATATTAATACAATGTATCGTGAAAATAATTGAAATAAAATAATTTAAACGTATATGTAATATATAAAGCTCAGTTGATATTTTTATGTTTTTTTGTTTGTATCCATTAAAAAAAAGGCCACTGCTTTGTTGACATTTTTCCAAAAGATCTCTGCCACTGTCGTCACTAAAAAAGCTTTTATATTTTTATGACACTGCATCGTAACAAAATTTTAATTAATACAATATTTGCAACAGCGTCTATGAGATAAAGATAATAAAGATAAATAAAGAAATTAGGCTATATTCCTAATTTTTAAAAAACAAACAAAACAATTCAATTTTATGTTAAAAACTCATGTGAAACCATGACAATAATCGATTTTAAAAATGGCCTATGTTAATCCATCATCAAAGGAATGAACATAACATATTCAATTCGCAATACAAAATAATTAAGCGTTTTCATGATCACTTTATTCAATTTAATCTACTTATGTTAATAGGTCCAGTAGCCTAAGTTTAAATGGTATAAGTGTATAGTTTATGTAAAAGACAATAGCTTATGTAAAAGACAAACAAAATATAAATGTTATATTAATAGGACACAGCTAAATTTAAGATGCGTACACGAAAATGTGCGCACAGTAATCTGGCGATAAAAGATTTTAAAAAGCGCACCGCTAAAAATGAAGCCTTGAAAAAATACTGACACAATGATTACATAAATAGTTTTTTTTATTAAATGTCGAGTTATGGAACAGAAAATAATTAAAACAAATTCTCAATTAAATTTAAACGTGTAAACAATTAAATCTAATGCATCGTGTGGCAGTTGTAATTAAATATGTTTAAGTGTCTATCTAATATATAGAAAGTAACAGTAAAGAAAATGACAATTCTTTGTACTACACAGCTCAAATTATGAAGCGTACACGAAAATGTGCGCACCGTAATTAAACATTATAATATTTTTTGAATGCGCATAGCTGAAAATAAAGTATTGGGGGAAAAAAAAACGTCACCAAAAGTAACTCGCTTTGAACGGCATTTGAACGTCCGCGTAAATATGTTCAATACAGAAATGAGGTTAAATTTTTTATTCTTTGTCTCTGCATTTTCTGATGATTTAATTTACGGCATTCGGGCAAAAGGGACAATTACAAAAGCTAACTTAAAACCACCTTTAGGGTAAAAGGAACCGTCCTGACAAATTTGGTCCCCGTCCGTCATTTGGTTTTTCCGTGATTGTCTAAAAGAAAGTCGAAAAGTGAAACATACAAACATACAAACATACAAACATACAAAGATACAAAGATATAAAGATACAAACACCAACTGAGCTTTATATATTAGATATACAGACGCTCCTTCTATGCAGAAGATAATTGCGTCCACAGATCATGCCAGATGATATGTTGGCAAGTGATGCAGCGTTCACAGGCCATGGCTTTGTGGGTTCCACGCATTACCCAGCCGCCTAACTAGTGTTAGGTACCCATTTGGAGCTGGGTGACTCGGGGACGCCCTAAACCCTGGGAAGAAATCCTTGCCTTCACATGAATTCGAACCCGTGACCATCGGTACGCCACTCGACCACCGCGTCCCATAGTTGCGACCTCAACTGGTCCCCTTGCCATAAACGGATTGTCTTTGGTAGAAACAAACTGATCTTGTATTTTGTTTTAAGTATTAGTACCAGCAAGGACGGAATTTTTTTTAACTCATTTAATTTAATATTTTGATAATTAATAGGAAATCAGCTGTTGATTACTTCCTTTGTGTATGAATTGCCATTCAAGAGTCATTGCAAATAATAATATTAATTATGACTAACTCACTCTATCTACAGTTAAAAAAGCTATATGGCTATATTATTATTTTATTTTTTTAATAGTTTTCAAAATTTGATAGAAACAAAGGCAATTCCAAGAAATATCTTTTAATTTTTTTTCTTTTATAACAGAAATGATCAAGGATAAGTATAATTTATAATGCATAGTATATCCTATACCTTAGCCTTTGGAGCCATGGGGAAGGGATTATATTTGTTATTCCCATTAGAAATACTTGAAGATATAGTTAAAATTGAATAATATAACAAAGTAACCTATAGGTATAATTATAAGAGAAAATAATATTCAAAATCAACTGCAGTATTCAGAATTTCTTCAACTGACAAATAGATGACGAAGACGATGACATATCTTATGAATTACATATTGTCATTATTGAGAAATTTGAATACTTTTTATTCAGTAACATTGACTGTAAAAATGTTATTATTATCTTTAAATGAGATACTAAAAACTACAATTACTTGTTAAATTTAATTTTAATTTCATATTTTAGTAATTTTAGTAATTTGCATTAAATTATATTTTTTAAATCAAATACTTACTCTTCAAACATCTAAATATATTTATTGATTTAATTGTACCATATATTTAATTAAAATACAATAGGCATGCCAATTTTTTTTAACTGATTAGTATCTTTGTTATAATTTTCAACATGATTTTGTTTCAATATGACAGTAAATATATATATTAAGATATTCGAAATCTTATTTACCTTAAACATTTCTTATGCATTGTTTTGTACAATAGATTGTGAATGTCTCCTGAAAATTTGATACCCATATCTCTAAAATTAAAAAGGTTGTGAGCTAAAGAGATTTTTGAAATTTGGGTCATAAGTTTTGGAATAAATTATATAGGTTATATAAGGGGCAATCAATAAAGTATGTCACGCTATTTTTTACCCTTTTAATTCCCCTTTTACCCCTGTCACAAACTGTCACAAATCTTGGGACCCCACCAAACAAACACACACACATACACTAAAGTAGGTCACATTTTCAAACAAAATTACTTTTTAACCAACAAATAAATAATTTAATATAAAACACCGTGATGTTACACATGGCCGGACCTGCCCCCCCTGTCACAAACTGTCAAACTTTCTTACACCCCTTCCCCCCTCGGGAGTGTGACGTACTTTTCATTATGGACAGCCCCTAGCCTAAGGTGCAAACAAAAATCCACTAAAAAATTATTAACTCCCTTTCTATAAAAGATAGAAAGACATACAAGTTTTTGAAAAGGCCATAGCAAGCCATTTAAAATAGTATTATTTAAGCCTATTAGAGTATATTTAAATTTTCTGTCAAAGTACCTACAATTCGAGGCTTTTAATTTGGAGTAGTTATCCCCAGAAATTTGCGAATAACGTTGAACGTTATCCCCAGAATTCTGTGAACTATTCTTTATAATTATATAAAGCACCTTATATATCCCATCTACTTAGTAGTATGATAGAGTGAAAGACAGCTGACTTTGTTGTACTGGGTTCGATTTTCATTTGGAATAATTATTATTTTTTTTATATTTTATACAACGTTCGATTTTTAGTTGGGGAATCTTTTTCTTATTATTTATTTTTTTTTATAAATATTTTTTAGATTTTATTTTAACCCTTTTTTTTTATTGGATACTATTTAAATGGCTCACCTTCGTCCCACTGTGCAATTGACATATCTTATTATATGCTGCATATATATTGCTAACAATACTAATAATAATAGTACTAATAGCCCATTCTGCCTATCCTTTATTATATATAATGGGCCGTCCATAAATGTTGTCACGCACCTAGGAGGGGGGTCACACTTTTGTGACATTGTGTGACGAGGGGGAGGGAGGGGGTTGAAGAAATGTGACGTCATATCAAAAGGGTAACTTTAAATAAAACGTCCATGGAAATATTTGGTCGCTTACAATTTACTTAATGACTTTAAAAAAAAATAAAATTAATCAGTAATTCTCAATGTGCCGGTCGGTAGGCCATCAGATGCTGGTTGGCGTAAGCCATCAAGACACGAAAGTTAAGTCTATTATAATCCTTAAGTTTGAGAACCCACAAGATAATGTATGAAATTGTTACCCTGTGTCGTTTGATGTTGACATCAAGGCATTTGTGATGTAACTGCATCTCCGTTTCGTTCTCTCAAGGCAGGAGTTGGCGAACTTTTTTGCCCGTTATCCCAAAATATACAAGTTTATTTATGCGTTTCCCCCTCCCCCAAACCCACAGACTCTGGGTCCTGCTCAAACTTTACTTTATAAATAATTCACATTTCAAGGGGTCAACAAATTATCATTACCATACCCTCAATTAAATAGAAAATACACGGCATAATGAATTATGACTTCATTGAAAATACACGAAAAAAAGAATTAAGAATTTACTTTAAAATTTTCTTTGGGCCCTTAACTCCACACCTCCCCCACCCAATATTCAAACTTTCACTGCCACCATGCAAATTCATGCCACGTAATATTCATCTACACACATTTCATAATGCCGTCAAGGTTTATCGGGGAAATCGATACGGTGTCCATTAGGGGTTTTCCAAAAATAAAAGTTATTACGTGTTTCCACTGTTACTTAAAATAACACGAACTCCCAGATTTTGGGTTTAAAGTTTAAAGTATTTGAAATAATTCTAACAAACATCGTTACAATAAGAGTAAACATGTATAAGTCTAAACGTAAATTCAAACTATATTTTTTTGTAACATGTACAAACATAGCCAAGTATGTTTTAAAAGATATAATTATTTTAGAAATATCTTAAATAGCGTTTTAAAGTAAAATACATATATGTGAAACCATCGTAATGGGTTAGAATATAAATTTAAGATAAAAATAAGACATATTTAATGTACGAATGCATGTTTATTGAGTGAGCACGGGAGATGAATCAAAATTCATTATTTTGAGACCGCGTCCCAAAATTTCCACACACTTTGTAACGGATTTAATGTGACTGGTTAAAATTCACATAGATTGCTAACAGAACAATTAGCTCCACACTCTTGACATTGCTAACAGACTGACATTTCCACACTCCTGGCATTGATAACAGACTAACATTTCGACGCTTCTGGCATTGATAACAGACTAACATTTCCACACTTCTGGTATTTATAATAGACTAACATTTCCACACTTCTGGCATTGATAACAGACTAACATGTCCACACTCCTGGCATTGATAACTGACAAACATTTCCACACTCCTGGCATAGCAGTGGCGTAGCAAAAGGGGGGCAAGGGAGGGAAATGCCCAGAGTGGCACTTGTTTTAAGGTTAACAAATTCCTCGTTGGTAATTAGTTTCCAAGAATTGAAATTTTAAAAACGTTGGAACTTTTTTTTCAAAATAAAATGAAAATAATATAAGAAATTGAGAAAATTAATAGAAGGACTAAAGTAAAACATGTAGACGGTTGTACTGCCAAAACTTCAAACTCAAAATTAAATATAAATTATTTTGATAATTATGCTACTGAAATGAATAACTAAAAGACTTCGTCATTGTTAATTAGCTTTTAAAAATGAAAAAACCAAACGTTTACCCTTTAATGAGCGTAGCGGCCAAAACCATCTTATCCCTTAAAACTCTCAAATGTTTTTGAGTTTTCCGCCTTTTTTTCTACTGACTTGGGTAGTTACAGGAATTTTTATTTTAAATGAATAAAACCACAAATAATGGCATGTTATGCATTTTTGTGTTCACAATTAAATTATCTATCTATTGAGAGCAAATTTAACCCTATTGTGGTAATTTAGCTTGAAATTTAATTTTTTAATGGATTTTTTCATTTAAATTTTGTACAGATAATCACATCATGTCACATACTGTATGAAGGAAAAAAATAATATTTTGTAGCAAGCATAAAATCTTTATTATAGTCATCAACAGTGTTCATTTCTACATGGCATATAAAAATGCAAAGCATTTTGCCCATATTTTAAAAAAAAATTAGACTATTTTTAAATGAGTATCCTTAAGTTTATAAAATAGAACCATTTTTTCCTTTATTGCAAAAATTATAAATTTTAACATGGAATAATTCTATAACTAAGCCTTTATTGTCATCACATAACAAAATAGTATTCTTATAATCATTATTATCCTAAAAAATAATTTTTCATTTGATACAAAATCTTGAAAACTATTAATTATGATATAAAATAAGATGATTTATCTGCAAATGATAACTAGAACAAATTTAATTTAAAAACACACTTTAGTGAACATTTCTTTCTTTGTTCATATTCTTAAAATAAGTTAATAATAGTAATACAGTGGGGCCCACTTAACTCGAGCCCTGGTTAACTCGTCAGCTCTATTAAGTCAACGTTTTTTTTTAGGAACCGCCAAATTCTCTCTTTGTCTTTGCATTTTTTCAGCGGTTAATTCGATTTTTTAAAGTCGCCAAGCCCTAATATTTTGAGCACAAAAGAGTGCCAAATTTGCATCTTAACGTCGGTTAGCTCGACCCCCGTCTGTTCGCCTAGCAATGCACTTTGGCATTTTTAGTTCAAAACAGTTTTGACATATCGCTTTCTTCGAGACTTCCGGCTATTGTGTGCTTCTACGAGATTTCAATAAAAATTACCGGATGTTTTCACTTTCAATTTGAATTTGATTCCGTGTGTTTGAATTAATTTGAGTATGTATTCACCAGATGTACTCGAAAATCGCGTTCGTGGTCTTTAATACGTCATTATTTCGCTGAGCATGTTATATTACTATTTAACTTAATTCATTTTCTGATGCATTAATCATTTTATTTTTTAAAATAAGCGATTATCTTTAGAAAAGAAAATAAAGGTTTGTATCGACAATCGACGGTGGTTTTTATATAATTAAATTTAAAACAAATATTATTATTCTTTTAAAAGTTTGTTGTTGCTTTGTTACCAGTAAGATATGTGACTGTGACTAACACGCGCGTGACGCTGATATCAAATCATTTTCTTAATATTCTAGTAGATATATAATGTACACGTCATCACTGTTGTAGATCGAATTCTGATAAGGTCAAGGCCGCATTTCATACTATTTATATTACAAGTTACACGTATCATTTGATTGACGGAGGAAATTCGAGTGCGGTCTTATAGTGACAGATATCCTGCACGTCAAAAGCATTAAACTTCAAATTACCATATTGATATGTTTTTTTTTAATTTCACCGATTCGACGGGCATTGCAAACACGCGCCATGAGGCGAGGCGAAAAATCTGACCTTTAACGCATGCGCAGACAATTATAAACTGGTAACTTTAAAAAAAAATTAAAATTGAATCGAAACATGACGTCAGATTCGTCATTTTACTTTTACTTCGGTAATATATATATATATATATATATATATATATATATATATATATATATATATATATATGAATAAATTCATATATATATATATATATAAATTCACGACTAGTCATAACTTTTCTCGACTACTTCCCGACTTTCAAGACCGAGAAAATTATTTTAAGAGAATTCCCGACAGAGTGGGAGCCCTGGCTTATATTTAAATTATTTAACTTGATTGCAGTCTCACCCCCATTACGTTATATTTAAACGGTCCTTAAAAATGAACGGTCTTAACCTTAGGAAAGAGTGAAGAAATATTAGGGTCCCGATATTCCGATACCATTCCTATTAAATCAAAATCGTCCCATCACTAATTAACGCACATCATGTATATAATTATAAAGAAATTTCAAGCGCATGTTAATATTTTGACGCCATATTGGTTTTCGTTTAAGTCGATGATCGATTATCTCAGCGCCATTTTTCATACCCCGAGGCCGTCGACTTAAGCGGGCCCCATTGTATATTTAATTCTTATTTTGTAAAATGTCATTCGCTTATGAGTGGTATACGGTTACGAGCGGTCAGCGGAATACATTTGCCTAATCATATATTTCTTACTGGTATCATTCTTTCCTCAGTTGAAATGTTGGGTCTAGAAAGATATAGTTTCATTCACTTTCTTCTAGAACTATTGGAACATATATATCACTTCCATGATTTTTTTGTTTACCTCAATATTCCTTTCTGAACATTTCAGAAATATAAAATTGAAAGTCTAAAATTTGAACCGTCTTGCACATAATCCTTTGAATAATAATAGTTCATTCCATTATCTAATTGCACAAGTCCCATGGTCCTTAGCATAGCATGTACATGATCCATGATAAGATGAAATGAATTTCTGAACATTGTTGACTTAGGGAGGTGCATTGTAGCAACACTTATATAGGCATATTCTCAAAGAGTGTCCAGCAGTAGGTCTGCGAATTCCGAATAGCATCTTGAAACATGAAAGAGAAGTTTGTATTTCTTCCCCTCATCTCTGATGGTTGATTCACCAAAAGGGACACCATAAGTTGACTCGGGGACTTGGGAAATGGGTGGTTGTTTAGACCTGTAATCAGGAAAATGCTTGGGTTGGTCTAAGGCGTCACAATCTACAGAGCCATAACTTTAACTGTGAAATAGAAATATTAGGAGAAACATTAGAGATAGGCTTGTAAAAAGCAATTATAAAATTTAACATATTTAATTAAAGTACACTATTCAATTCTGAAGAAAATCTAGAATGATTATAAGCTTATTACCAAGCACAATGTGAAGTAAATTATAAAATACTGATGCCACATTACAGTGTAACCAGGGTAAACAAAGTCAAATGTAATTTATTATGGACTTGGGGGAAAAAAAATAAAATACATACTTCATATAAAATAAAAACAAAGACAAATATAAGTGCTAAATGAATTTCCTTGATTTATAGATCTCTTATTTCTACTTAATATATTAATAGATTTAGTAAAATCAAGTTTATGTGTAAAAAAATTGGCGATGTGGGAGAACTTTGTAACAAAGGAAAAATACATACCTTCGATATTGAACTTGTCCATCGATGAAAATAAATAAATTCTCCGTAATAATACTTTGTTTTTATTCCATTCAATAGAAATAACTTGTCAGCTAGGAATATATGCGATTTCTACGCTAAATGATGAATCTTTCGCTTTAATTTTAAAAAATTGCGGCCGACTTGTCTCAGTACAATTAACAGGAATTTCACAATGGCGAATGAAAATAGAGTTCCGGTAAACCAAAATTACGAGGGTCGGGCTAAAAAAATATTTAAATTTAAATTAAAAATTCATGTCTGAAATCGTATTTTTCCCTAATTTTATTCAATTATTTAGGGATAAATTTTATAAATAACATTAGAATGTAAAAAGGTGAAAAAATTTTTAAATTAAACTGTCGATCAGCAGTGATCGAAAAGTCAAGGTTACGTCCTTTGAGAATTTTCAAACAAGGCCCGCTTTAGGCATAGACAGACTAGGCAGCCGCCTATGGCCTCCGATTAGGGGGGGGGGTCACTGGGGTAATTGTCAAAACAACCAGCACCATCAAATCAGTGTAATACCTTTCCCCCCTGATTATTTTTAAATATTGCATGTTGAAAATTTAATATTTTTAAATGTAAATTAATCTGTCCAGACACGTTTTCAGAAGATTGAAAAACGTGTAACTTAAATTTACGCTAAATATCCATCCATCCATCCATCAGGTGCCGTGCCCAGAGGCGTAGGCGGTCATGCCTCTCCCCAGCTCCCTGTCTTTGGTCTTGCCAATTAACTCCACTGGTGATTGTGCCCCATGCCATCTTGTCAGCCCATCCAGGATCTTTTCTCTCTGTCTGCCTCGATCCCTTTTGCCCTCGATCTTTCCTGTTGTTAACATGTGTTCCAGCCCGCCTCGCATCATGATGTGTTAAAAAATCTAGTTTTTCTCTTTCTAAAGTTAGACATAATTTTCCTTGTCTGGCCTACTTCTTTTAGCACCACTTTGTTACACCTCTTCTTCGTCCATGGTACTTTTAATATTCGCCTAAAGAACCACATTTCACAGGCTTCCAAACGTTTCTGTAATTCATTTGTGACTGTCCAGGCTTCACATCCATAAAATAAAACTGGTTCGATATAACACTGAAGCACTCTTTTCCCCACTTCCAATCAGATGGATTTGTTGGTCAGGAGATTCTTATTTTATTGAATACTGCTTTCTGTTGTTATTTACTGGTTTTTATCTCAATTGTGCATCTTCCGTCTGAGGTCAACATTGTTCCCAGGTATTTCAATGTGGTGACTTGCTTTAATGTTTCTCAATCTACTACTAATCTACATTATGGGTTGGTTTTCTTTTTGGATATTAACATTACTTATTTTTTCTTTTTGTTCAAACTTAAGCTTTTGTTTGCGCTTTCCTTAATTATTTTGTCCAACAATCTTTGTAGTTCTTCCTCGCTCTTTGCAATTAACACTGTATCCTCTGCGTATCTCAAATTGTTCAAATTGTAACCTCCAACAGATATTCCAGGAAGGCCCTCTATATGCGTCATTATGTTTTCGCTGTAGAGGGAAAGGAGGCCTGGTGACATCACACATCCCTATCTCAGCCCAATCTGGATTTCTTGATAGCTGCCGATCTTCTGATCGACACTTATCACAGCTGATTGTTGCCAATATATGTTGCTGCATGCAACTTCATCTCTCCTGATATTAATTCTGTCCACATCCAGTCCATCTCTCTTATATGTTTCCTAGTTTATACTTTATAGTTCGTCATCTCAGTGGCTATTTGTGTTGTTTTACCAGTCTCATACATCGTGGCTACATTAGATGCTCCAATGACAGTGGTGGTCCTGGTAGAGATGATGGACGTTGGCTTTTAAAGATGTTTTTCGTTTTTAAACATAATTGTTTCAAATAAATTATTTTAATAAATAGTTAACAGATGAAAAAAAAACTTTACAATTCGCTCTTTTGTTAGCCTAGTAAATTAAAAATACCGCCACCCACACACACACGTCTTTTCCCAATTTCGCTTTGTTATTGGATATCACGACTTTATTCCGGCGATGGAAAAACTAAAAGACGTTGGTGTAAGTTGAGGAGAACCGTTGACTTATTTCAAGGCTCGTGAATTAGTGGAGGTATTAGCGTAGGGTAGGGCCTTGAACATTTAATGAGTGCACAGTGGCACAGCTCACACAACCAAATAAGTGTGATCCAAGTCTGTAGTCAAAGGGAGGCAAATGTTAATTGACCAAAATAAATAAATTGGACACACATCGGTCAAATCCCCCACCATCCCCCCGATGCTGTACATTTCTTGTTACCAATTAAACAAAATAGCCGACCAACGAAGATCATTTGAGATCTATGCCAGTATGACGTCATGTTTTGCTCATGACGGCAGACAAAATAGTTCTAAAGAAGGAGATAGACTTTGAGAATTAACATCGTTACCATCAACGTTTAGAGCCCGCCGGTTGAGCCGACTGTTACTGTAGTAAGTGATAATAATTGTGAGCCTATGATACCACTAGTGATAACTGTGAATATTTATATTGTTCATTTACTTATAAAACATATACATCAATATCTGTATTGTATCTTATAACGTACACATAAAAATTGATATTATATTCATGGCAATTAAAAAACATAAACAATAAAAATGTTAAAACAATGAAATTATAATATTCCATTTATAATGCACTATACCATTGTTTACCTTTTACTTTATTTATTAAATGGCACATTAGCCGTCCTACAACCTATGAGTCATTATCATATGTTAGCCAAAATAGTATAATAATGGCATAATCTTACTCAATATCGGAATGCTTACAAAGTGTCAAGAATTGATTACTTTAAGACTTATATATATATATATATATTTCAAACAATGTCACATATAAATGACTATCTTTTTTAGAAAAAAATCGGATGCTTACCAAATGATTTTACTCAACAACTTCATACAGTTTCATGGCGATCTGATTTTTTTTTAAAGGGCACTCGGCCCAAAGCGGTGAAAGATGTTAGTTCAAAGCCACTTTACATTTCAACCTGGATCATGGTGGAAATATATTTAAATATGTCTCATGATCGTGTTAATTTGATAGGGGAACAAGGTTTATGATAAAATAATTTTTTAGCCCTCTGACATCAAGTTTTAATGCCCTAAAATTGAACAAGATCCTTACAAATACGCAGTAGCCAGTTAAAGATAATATAATATATATATTATATAAGTCATATCAGTAAAACGTCAAAGATGTGTGACTTCTATGTAGTAGTCAGAAACAAGAAAGGGACTTGAATATATTGTCTTCTAGCTCGCAACGCTGTATAAGTTAACTCAATGTTTCAGAAAAGTAGCGTAACGTAGTGTTGTACAAGATAACTCAAATATCTATAACAATTAGCGTTACGGAGTGATGTTTAAGATTACAACTCATTGCCCAAGAAACTCATCGTAAAAGATTTGCTGTAGATTGAATGTCAATGCCTTAGAAATCTATCGTAAATTATTGCTGTAATTCAGGGGTCGCCAAACTAAGGCCGGCAGGCCAAATGCGGCCCGCGAGGCCCTCTCACCCGGCCCCTGGAGAACTTTTTATCTAAAAAAAGATACTATTTTTACCTGTAGTTTACTACAAAGATGTGTGTAGTCGGCCCCCAAACTGCTTTTTGACAGTTAATGCGGCCCTCTGGCAGAAAAGTTTGGAGACCCCTGCTGTAAATGATCAGAATTTCAAGGTATTCAGAGCTATAGAGGCTGTATCTTTTGCTAGCGTTTGTTTATAATATTAAACTTGAAAAACATTTCTGTTGAAGTAAATTACATATTGCGACTTTTGAAATTATCATATTTTTTACGAATGGTTCGTAAATGTCAGGTCAAGACTTGGACCGGAATAGTGAGAAGGGTTTAATATTGCGGATATGTTCATTTTAAGGTCGTTTTCGTTGAACGGCCGAGTTCATTTTACGACTCTATACGTTTTATGTCTGTACACGTTTTACGGCTGTGTGTTTTACGTTTGGATTCGTTTCAAGATTATTTTAGGCCAATGGTTCCCAAAATTAATGGCCCAACATCCCTATTTTCAGAAAACTAAAACTAGATTCCCCAGTAAATTATTATAATATTTTTATTTTAAAAATCAATTCAACTGAAAGACGTATGTATTAATATTTCTACCTCACACGTAAAATGTATTCAAGGAAGTAGTAAATTAGAAACATTGACATTTGAAATTATGAAAATGTTTATTGAACTATACATTTAAAGGTATTTCAAAAATGTAAAACATTCGCAATCATAGTAAGAAATATGAAGTTGGTGTGCTGCTACCAGGTTAGTAACCCTCTGCTCTATTTCCTTCAGCAGTTACCTTAAATCAATGTGATTTACTCTTTGTAGTCGGTTACCTTGTTAATATTCTTTCTTGTGGTTTTGTTAATAAATTGGTTACCACACCCATTAAACATACCACTAAACATGATAAAAGAAATGCTAATTAAGAACTTGGGAATGCAGCCCATATTTGAGGATACGTTATAGGGATCTCCACTTGCAACAAGTATTGTTGGTAGCCGGCTTTTGAATTGTGTCTTTCAATGCATTTTTTTGTAACTACTTTTATCAGTTCTTCGTGTAACGGTGGGAATTCTTATGTGTATGCATTTGAAAAGGGATCCGATCTCCAATTTGGTATGTTCATTTAAAAGTAGCATCAAATCATTGATTACAATCTGAATGAAGTGAGTCTAAGGGCTCACAATAAGAAAGTATGTCTTAATTTTTTTTCTGCTCCTCATAAATTAGGGAACTCACTCGATTCCCCTCGAACAAAATTTCGTTTATGCAGAATAAATGTTTTCACAAATGCAGAGCAAAAAAAAATTGTTTTTTATTAAATTCATTTAATACCATGTAAGCTTAAGATTGATTTCATTAAATTTTTGAAGTAGTCGTTCAAGGAAGCGATGTCCCTAATGGATGGAATTAAATTGGATCGTAAAGCATCATTTGTAATTTTTTTACTTTTAAGGAAGTTAAATAGATTGTGAAATGCTTTAACACTCAATTCTGTATAAAGCATTATACGATTAAATTCTTCAACGTTTTCATTAAAAAACTGTTTATATAAACTGTTATTCAACTATTTGCTTCTGATTATGTTAGTCACTTTAATTACATATTGTAATGACGTATTTAAGTGTGCTCTTAAATTTTGGCAACTAGATGTTGACGATGTATGATATAGTGTACTGTGAATTTTGATGATTTATGATACAGTGTGCTGTGAATGTTGACGATGTATGATACAGTGTACTTTGAATGCTTTCGGTACCTCCATCTTTAAAGATGCCAGAAAATTCAGGTAGCTCCCTACCATCTCTGGACCACTCACTATCTGTGGCTAATGATAAAAAACTACTCACAGATATTTCTTTCTATTAAACAAATGCATGAATTGTTGATTCTCCTTTAGTATCTTTTTTCAAATATTTAGCACAAAAAAAGTGAAAAAGGTATGTTCCCAATCCTTAATGAAAGATGCCTGAAATGACAAGGACATGCAAAAAGAATTAGCCCTGGCAAGATTCCAAAAGACCTCCTATATGGAGAACTGGCATCGGGAAAGAGGAAGACAGGTCGCACATGTCTGCGATTTAAGGATGTATGCCAAAGAGACATGAAAGCAGCCAGAATATGCACACGCGACTGAGAGTGTAAGGCAGAAGACCGAACTACGTGGCACACAGTTGTCAAAGAGGGCGTCATAGTAGCCGAGGAGCGAAGGATGGAGAAGGCTACAGACAGAAGATCTAGGAGAAAGGCCAAAACATTTGAAGCACAGAATTCGTGTGCCAAAGCTGTGGTAAAGACTGTCACTCAAGGATAGGACTGCACAGCAAAACGAGGAAAGGAAACTCAGTTAAACGGTGATGACCATCTTCTTGCAAGACGGAAGGATGCCGATATCAAAAAAATATATTTGCACATATTTTCTTTCTTTATGAACTGTACGTATGGTAAAATTAAAGCTTCTTTTTTGTTTTTAAATCGCCACACAGTGTTTTTTTAACTTCTTGAGCGATTTCACCAGTTTTCCTTGCACTGTGTTATTATTACTTAACACAATTTCTCGATAAAATAATATGCTTGATTACCAAATTGCGTTTTACTTCACATATAACTAGTTTATTACCAATATGAGGTTTTCTAATTTTACAATCTATAACTAAATATTGTAAGAACCATCACCATCTTGTGTGGCTGCAGTTGAAAAGCGTTTTTCCAATGTCGGTTGTTTCATAATGATTGTGCTTACTTGTTTTGGAGCGGCAATACAGTCCCACAACATAAACAGTAGCAGTCCGTGAGCGCTCATATTTTGATGTAAGTGAGTTAGTATGCGTAACGTAGCCAACGTCCAATACGTTGTTTAAAGAAAAATTAAGATTAATGACCTGAATTTAAAAATATGTTTTTCTAAATCATCTATTATTTCATTATGATTTCACTGCCTCCATTCACTTATTTATCGCAACCTTCCCCCCAAAATGCACATATCGTAATCATCGGGTCCTTGGATCGCTGCAGCGTCCGCCAGTGGGCGATAGTGCCCACACCGGGGATGACTGTTTTTGTCCAAGACTTTGAGATCAAATTTATTTGTCGTAAGATATTGTTGGAACGTTATTACAAATATATCGTCTCAATTTAAAGTTTTACATTTATTGCCTTTACAATCGAAGTCTTTGTCGCTTTAAATAATTTCAAAGGTTTTTACCAGTTCACTTTTGTATAATTGCATTCTAATTCAAACTGGGTGAAAAGTAAATTCTCTATCTCTAATCATGTAGAAGCTTTTCTGTTAAAAAAAATTAGATAAATAAAACGCAAGAGAAAGTGACTTTGATTTCAAGTTTATGTTGAAATATTCACACTGAAAAGCTTGCACGGATATTCTGTTGACATCATTCCAATTATGGCCTCCTCTTCTTGGCCACACCAAAACCTGTGTTAAGTTACGCTTAACCTCCTTTTCTTGGCCACACCCAAACCAGTGTTCAGTTACCTCTAACCACCTCTTCTTGGCCACACCCTAACAGGTGTTAAATCTAAGCTCAAATTCTTGGCCACACTCAAACCGGTGTTAAGTTACCCCTAACCTCCTCTTTTTGACCACACCCAAAGCGGTGTTAAATTACCCCTAACCTCCTCTTCTTGGTCACATTCAAACCAGTGTTTAATGAAACCTAACCTCATCATCTTCGCCACACCAAAACCGTTTGTGATACATACACTTAACCTCCTTTTCTTGGCCACACCCAAACCGGTGTTAAGTTACGCTTAACCTCCTTTTCTTGGTCACATTCAAACCAGTGTTTAATGACCCCTAACCTCCTCTTCTTGGCCACACCCAAACCGGTTTTAAATTACCCCTAACCTCCTCTTTTGGCCACACCCACACTGGTTTTGTGGGTGAAATAAGGTTCCAACCTTTACACATTATCTGGGGGTCTTGTTGGAAATCACGTAGTTCTCGCATAATCGTATGGCAAAATACACCGTGATAGCCAAAATTAATTAACTTCACATATTTGCCTACATATGAAGCCTGGATCTCTGTTCACCACTGGAGACATGTATGAAAATACATGTGGCAGTGTGCCCCGTATATTAGTCATAATAACTATTCATTAAGACTGGACTTACATGTAGATCTGGTGGAGTGTGTAGGGAATTTAGGTTGGATTGCATTGACCATCAGGAGCTGAGATCAAAGACTGAACGCCACGAGAGCGGCATGTCTTTGGTGTGGTGAATTGGCTCGGCCGGGGAAGCCTGACGCGGTACGTACAACGACGGCAAACTGACCAGGGCTGACCATACATGGTTACGTCAACCCCCCCCCCTGGGCCGGCCTGTAGATTCAAGGTCGTAGCTGAGCGAGGAGACCAGAGGTATGAAATGCCCCAGGATAGATAAGGGGTAGCGGGTCTGACCAGACATGGTTACGTCAACCCCATCCCCTCCCATCCCATCCCATCCTTAGTTTAAACTAGGGATGACGGGACTTGATGAGTGTTAGGACGGAACACAAATGGACTGTAATGGAAGTCGCTGGACATAGGTTTGATCCCTTATGACTGGCAGGTTAGACAGGCATACCGGGCGCCGGATGAATTTTATGGGCGGAGTCTAAAGGGTATTAAACGGGACGAACTCTAGACAGAAAGTAGTGTGGATAGATAGGAGTCGGGCTGTAGTAGAATGTAGAACTGTACACTGTATTTCCTGTATCCACTTTACGTATTCAAATGCTACTGTGTGAACATTTGAAGAGAACCAAATAAACACTATACCAACTATAGTCCTCAGCTTACTTGAATTTCATTTTACTTGTGTGTGTTACGTGTGAAGTAGTGAACAACTACCTACCGGCTATATATATACATAGTCACGACCACACGGATACATAAATATATAATCTATTTGGTTACTTATTTTAAATATGTAAAAACGAAAGGAAAAATACAATAAGGTACCGTTAATGTTCCATGGCCAAAAAATAGTATTGAGAACAACATAAATATTCTGCATTTTTGTTTTTAATGTGATTTCTTGTTGAGAGCCAAACGTGGAAGAAGACACTATAAATGCATCGTTTAGCTTTTAACAAATTCGAATATAATACTCTTTAAATCGGTTTGAAAGTTGTGTTTACACCGAGTAGATTTGTTGTTTACATTGGGTTAGTTTTGTGTTTACTTTCTTCAAATCTCGTGTTTAAGCGGTTTTATTGTTGAGTTTACACTGCGTTCAGTACCAGGGCCGCCACCAGGGGGTGAATCCACGAATTTATTCAGGGGCCCTAACGGAAGGGGGGCCCCGTCAGCCAATCTTAATTTTATAATGCTGATATATATTCGAACAATTATTCAAGTTACATATAGCAAAAAAAAATTAAAAATTTAGCTCACAGCGAAATTTGACGGAAAAACTTTTCTGCACAAAGACTGGTTAACTTCCTGTCATTGATTCATTCAAAGAAACTACATTTTTAAAAATGTTTTAAGTTTTATGATTTTTGTGTCATGTTCAGAGGGAATGGTTGTATGAAACTACCTTTTAGTTTGTCAGAACTTTATTTTATTTCGCTTTGAAAAATACTTCTGAAGCCTTTTCGTGTTAAAAGTATTTCAAAGGGAATATTTCAAAAGAATTTTTTTTATTTTATAAATTTTCGCTAGCCTTAGACATTGTAAAACGCGTGAAGCTATTTAAAACGTCATTAAATCAATTGCAATCAATGAATTAGTTGAGGGGAAATTTTATTTAAATTTACGCGATTTTTTGATGTAACGTCACATTTCTGTACCCCCCCCCTCCACATCGTCACACATCCTCACACATGCTTGACCTCAGTCCCCCCTAGACACGTGACGTCATTTATGGATGACCCCCAAAGTAACAAAGACAGTCGTAGTTAAACCTCATTATTTAATAAATCAAATGTTAGACTTTGCCAAATGTTAAATTACACACTAAGAAGCCTCTTCGATCATAATAGATTTCGTATACCAAAATAATTATATAATATAATTCCTTATAAGAAATATTTTATTCTTTATATTACTTAAGTTTTTACTAGGGTTGTACCGGATTTATTTTGTTTTTGAAATCTGGCCGGAGTCGGACTTGCCGGATTTATGAAGTGAGATCCGACCAGATGCCGGAGCCAGAATTACAAATAAAAAACAAAATATCTTACATAATCATTTGACTTAGTTGAGTGGAGTCACTCGACAGTTCATTATTGCTGATCATTACTATAGACATGACCATGATGACATATACTCATAATGAATCATTGAAATGTAAAATAATTACATTAGAAAAAGTAATATTAAGTTCCATAAGGTCAAGATAAAACACAATACATAAACACATAATGTTAATTTAGTAATATTAATTTTGTGTTTCAGTTTTTAGTTTTCACATTATTTTTGGTTGGCAAATTGACAGCTCAGTTACAACTCGCAACAACATTGACAGTTTATAGTTATTGCGCGAATTATTTACCGACTGGTAGAACTGCCGTAATCACACACTTAAGTATCGAGCGGTTTGCATTCAGTAATACATGCTAAGAATGCGCGATCAATGGTTTTCAAGTGAACACCAAATCTTACAACATCATGTCAAACAAATCCTAGACAATGAAGATGTTTAGTTTAGATTTCAAATAATTATTCTAGTCATACAACCAAAGGAGAAAATACAGCCCAAAACATTATACAGTATATCCCATTAACACATAAATGTCTTAAGGAAATGTATATCTAATACATACATTTTCAATTAAAAAATAAAATTGTAGTTTAGTTGCAGATAATGAAAAGCAAACTTTATGAGACACCTGGTTGTAGTGGACTTTATATCTACAATTTAACACATAATGGCATGATTACTGACTTTCTTTTCTGGCCAATCAGGTCACTCATATTTTTTACACTTTTCATTGTCAGGTTGTTTGATATATATGATATAATTGTTGACATGTGGTCGTCATGATTTTTAATATATATAATATAATTGTGACACCACAAGTAAAAACTTCAGAACCACTTGATATTTATTACCCATATGTAATTAGCTCAAATACATTTTTACATCTGCAAACAGTCGTTACTGTAATATTAACCCCATGTTGCCCAATAAAAGTGTTATTGCCTTATCATCCAAATGTTACATTTTTTCAAATATATATGTCACATTTTTTAAGATGAAGCAATGCATTTTTCTTTTTTGTGAAATAAAATTAAACGTTTTAAATCTAATTTATTTACGATATGTCATACGGTTGAAATATGCATTAAAAAGATTTATTTTACTATTTTTAAATGAGAACCTATTATAATATTTGATCAAAAAGTGTATTAAAATATGTTATAAAAGTATAACATGTATGCATATGAAAAAATCGTGAAAAAAATCAAATTATTAACTGGTTATAAATTTTTTAAAAATAAATTGATGGAGCTAGCTGATACTAAATGAGAAGGAGAGAGGAAATATGTTTTTTTTTAAATTTGTATAACAACAAGTTATGAAATTATTTTAAAGGAAACTATTGTCTACATTTATTATACTAAATGGTGCAAAACATTGTATTAAATAGCATAACCCTTGATTAAACATAGAAGATGTTAAGCTATGTTGTATGAAGTTCTAAAAAGAAAACGATTAAAATAAAACAGCACTTCATTGGATATATGATAACTAATCCCATTTTAAAATGGGTAAACATTTTTAAACACAATTTATATATGGACATTTTTAAAATAAAGATTTTAAACAAACACAAAGGTCTGTATTTCGACAACTTAGCAAGACTGTCTCCTGTCTATTTATATGTTCATTCACATCACACACATTAATAGAGATGGGTTATCCTTAGCTAATTGTTCTCCTGACTAAATGTGCACATGTACTTGTTACTTAGTTGTAACATTTGTTGTGTGTAATGAAAAAAAATAGCGTAGAAAAATAATTCCCCTAGTGCTGAGGATTACCCAAATCTTCGGAATAACAATGTCATTACGATTACTAAAACTTCATATCTCCTACAATATTTATAAGAGAAGCATGTATATCATTCAAATAAATTTGTGTAAATTAAGTCTACTCTTTTTTCTTTCTTTGATAACTATTACGATTTAGAAATTGCTATGACATATTTAATCACTATAATTTTATCAAGTGACGTATCATTTATTTTATCGAATACTGTGTTCTTTGTTGCTACTAAAACAACCATTTAAAAGGGGGGGGGGAAGAGAAAAGAATAAAGAAAGACCAAATTAATTCGCTGCATATTATTGGAAAATTATTATATATTTATAATCAGATCTCTGGATTTTAATTTTTATTCTTTAAAAAATGGTGCACGTATGATTTGAGATGCAAATGTATTATTGCATGTTCATATCAGTATTTAAAAGAAATTAATCATATTAATTTCATTTTGCAAAATACCTAAAATATTTTTTCTTCATTGTACATGTATATACATTTATCGGTATATTTATATAAAAAGATAATTGTAAACTATTTCGTAAGTTAAATCCGCCGTAGCCGGTTAAAACCCGGGTGAGAGAGGGGGAGGGTTGTGCGAAGGGCTAGCATCCCTTGCCGTAAAAAAAAGCCTTGCTACAAAAACGTGAACAAAGAAAAAAATAGAAAACTCGGACCTTGGAGATTATGGGTCTCTTAACAGAGAACTAATGAAGGTAGGTGGCCAAAGCCAACTGGAAACCACCCGGCAGACAACCATCCTCTCCACTAGGACCACCACAAGCCTGGGAACATGGAAGGTAAGGACCATGTTCGAAGCTGGCAAAACTGCCCATGTTGCTGCCGAAATGCAAAGGTACAGGCTAGCCATCTTGAGGATACGTGAATCCCGATGGACTGGCTCAGGCCAGATGAAGCTCCACACAGGAGAACTGCTAATATATTCAGGCCATCATGAAGAAAACGCAGCTGACACCCAAGGAGTAGCACTCATGCTTTCCAAAACTGCTCAGAACGCCCTTTTAGAACGGGAAGCCCATGGCCCCCGATAATTACCGCAAGATTTAAGACCAAAAAAACAAGAAATCAATATGGATCTTCTTCAGGTATACGCTCTTACTAACGACAGTAAAGAAGAGGACACAGAGGACTTCTACAACAGACTGAGAACCCTTATCCAAAAGTGTCATAGGAGCAATGTGACTATACTAATGGGTGACCTAAATGCAAAAATAGGCAGCAACAATAATGGATAGGAAGAATGCATGGGAAAACACGGTATCGGAGCGATTAACGAAAATGGTGAAAGGCTAGAAGATCTATGTGCTGCAGATGGACTAGTCATCGGTGGAAGCCTCTTTATGCAGAGAAATATCCACAAAGCATCATGGATATCACCAGATATGTCAACGGCTAAACAAATCGACCATATCTGCATCTGCAAAAAGTTTAGAAGATCTCTCCAAGATGTAAGGGTAAAAAGAGGGGCAGATGTAGCCTCAGATCATCATCTACTGATTGCCAAACTAAGGCTCAAATTGAAAAAGAATTGGACAAGTGAGGGAAGCAAGCTCCAACGTTTTAACACTACTCTTTTGAAAGGGGGACCAAAACTTAATGAGTTCAAACTTACGCTAGCAAACAAATTCCAGATCTTGCAAGAACTAGGCAACGAAGAAACAGTTTACCGAACTGGAAAAGCTTCAAAGAAATATATACGACCACTTGTGAAGAAGTGGTGGGTCCCAGACAACAAATGCATAAAGAATGGATTTCTAATGAAACCATGGAGAAAATCCAACAGAGGAAAAAGAAGAAGACAAATCTAAACAACAACCGCACCAGAACCGAAAAAGCTAGAGCATCAGCAGAATACACAGAAGCCAATAAAGACGTTAAACGTTGTATAAAGTCAGATAAAAAGAAGTACATAGAAGGATAAGCACTTGAAGCAGAAGAGGCAGCTTACCATGGAAACACAAGAGAACTATTCAGTACAATAAAAATCTATCCGCAAAGTTCCAAAATCCAGAGAGACCTGTTAAAACTAAAGATGGAAAATCTATACCTGATGAAGAGGGTCAGAAAAAAAGATGGATAGAACATTTTGAAGAACTCCTCAACCGACCAGGCCCACAATACAACAGCACACCCACAAAACAAGAGATAAGCAGAGCAATTAAACAACTAAAGAAAGGCAAAGCGGCTGGTCCAGGCAGAATACCAGAAGAAGCCTTGGCAACAGATATTACGACTAGCTCTGCAATGCTACACACTCTTTTCAAGAAAATATGGGAGAAAGAACAGATTCCGATGGAGTGGAAAGAAGGACATCTCATTAAGCTCCCAAAGAAAGGAGATCTTAGCTCCTGCTCCAACTATAGAGGGATAACTCTGCTATCCATACCAAGCAAAGTATTTAACAATTTAACAGAGTGCTGCTAAACAGAATGAGGTATGAAATAGACACCCATCTTAGAGACAAACAAGCAGGTTTTAGAAAAGATAGATCATGCACTGACCAGATTGCTACGCTGAGAATTATATTGGAACAATCCCTGGAGTGGAACTCACCACTATACATCAACTTTATTGACTTTGAGAAGGCTTTCGATAGTCTTGGCAGGCCAACCCTGTGGAAGTTACTAACACACTAAAGGATACCACAAAAGCTGACTGACATAATTAAGGCTTCATATGAAGGACTTATATGTAGAATTGTTCATGGCCAACTAACAACAGCGGCTTTTGGGGTACAGACCGGAGTCAGACAGGGGTGTCTGCTTTCACCATTCTTATTTCTGCTAACTATCGACTACATAGTGAAAATGTCTACAGAGCAGAAGAGAAATGGTATCCAGTGGACACTATGGAAACAACTTGATGACCTTGACTTTGCGGATGATCTGGCATTAATATCGCACTCACAGCAACAGATGCAGGAGAAAACCAACTACGTAGCACAATTATCTGCTTGCCTTGGCCTGAACATCCATAAAGGAAAAAGCAATGTCCTAAAAATAAATAAATCAAGCAACACTCCAATACCACTGGAAGGAGAAAATCTCGAGGAGGTGGATAGCTTCACATACCTTGGAAGCATCATTGACACACAAGGAGGGACTGAAGCCGATGTAAGAATGATAATTGGCAAAGCAAGAACAGCATTTAAACATCTAAAAAAAGTTTGGAACTGTAACAACTTGACTCTCCATACCAAGGTCAGGATATTTAACAACACAATAAAGCCTGTCTTGTTGTATGGAGCAGAAACATGGCGAATAACAGCAGCCATTTCAAAACAGCTTCAAGCTTTTATAAACACATGTCTCCGAACAATTCTCCGAATCCGCTGGCCCAATGTCATCACCAACGAAGACCTCTGGCAACGCACACAACAAGAGCCAGTGGATGAGCTAATACGCCAGCGCATATTGAGATGGATTGACCACACTCTCAGAAAACCTACATCCAGCATTGTGAGACAAGCCCTCTCATGGAACCCCAAAGAAAAGAGAAAAAGAGGTCGTCCTAAAATGACCTGGAGAAGGGAACTGGAGGCAGACACCAACATGAGCGGGCTCAGCTGGGGCAGATAGAAAGATTGGCGCAGGACCGGGATGCCTGGAGAACCTTTGTTCGTGGCATATGCCCCAGATGGGACGAATGGCGATGATGATGATTTCATAAGTGATGAAACGAGAGAAAATTAACTAAACAAACAGTAAGCATTGTATTGTTTGAACACTGTATTGAATGCGTTAAAATAACGTCTCTTTTGTTTACACATTAAGGATAATCCTGCTATGATTATTATATTTATTGTACTTGACATATACGTTATCAATAAAAGATTCAAAGAATTAAACAATCTCTTACTTTTAAAACTTGTATTGTCTTTAGAAATATGTTTGCTCATTGAGGCTGTGCGCGAGCTGTGAGCCTTGTTCAGAGAGTTTCAAGTCACGTGCCACGTTTATATATCCTGTTTCCAGTGCCACTTAATGTTGACGTGGTTATTTGTTCTATGAATAGTTTTTTAAGTAAAATAAATTATTTTTTTTGTTTGGTTCTAAAACTAATGCAGGACTCGCTTGCTTTATAATAGTATGTGTTCATTAATTAAGATTTTAAGCTGTACGTAAAATGATGTTTATTTAAATGCCCTATTTTCTCGAATATTTCGTTGGCCAAAATGAATTGTTCGTAACTTGGGTTGAAAGTTTGTGTACTGTATATATCCAGAAGCTGTATCGAGTGTTCGAGTGGCTTTCGCACTCGTCTGGCGTACCGATGTACACGGATTCGAATCCCCGTGACAGTAGTGATTTGTTTCCCGGGCAAAGGGTATTAACTCCGGAGACCACCCAGCTCAGAATGGGTACCTGACACTAGTTAGGGAAACAATGGCTTCTAGGTAATGGGTGGAACTCTCATAGCCGTGGCTAAGTAAATTAAAAGAAAACAAAAATAACTTTCGAAAAAATGCCTACAATCAAAGCTATTTAACTTAAATTTACATGAAAATATAGATTAACAGAAAACCAGACTTTGTGTGTCGATAAAACATATCCACATTTAGAAGATTCATTTATAATCAAATAAGAAAACGTAGCATAAACTAAAATAGGAACTAACAGAGAATGGGATCGTATTTGGAATAGAATCCTAAATAACCAACAGCTACAAGACTACCAAACATAGAACCTGATTTCTTGAGAAAATGGAGTCTTGTCGGGGAATGGGATTGAAACAAGAATTGGATCCCACGAAGCAACGGGATCATACTGGCATACATTTTGCCAACCTATGTATAAAACGTGATTGGGGCAAGGGATTTGGCAAAATAATTGGACTTTATTATGCAATGGGATTAGACTCTGGGAATTTACCCACCCCCTCTATAAATGAAAATTTATCGCAGTATGGAAGTAGTCCTTGAATGTAATTACATCAAAGAATGAAACCGTGCTGTTGGAAGGGATTCGAATGAAAACGGGACAATATGAGTCAACGAATCATACTGGAAAATGAATTTTAAAAAGAAACGAAACGGGGATTCAACTATGCAATATATTAATAATGGGATAAGAAGTCGCATTGAAGTAAAGGATGGCATCGGAAATAGAGATTAAATATCTAAACGTGTCCCATTAAGCAGCTTTACAATGGGGTGTGTAATCTCAACAAATTATTGAATATTACAAGGAAAAGCGATTACATCACGAATAGGATCCCATTTTGCAACACGCTAATTATCCGGTACATTATCATAACAAAGAATAGAATCGTATGGGGGAAAGTTTTCAAAAAATGACATGATCCCAATATGGGTTGGGTGCGAAATGGGATCCATACAACAGGTCCGTATTAAGCCGGGTATATTAGCTAGTTATCATAATAAAATAGAAGGAGGTAATGGTGTCAGAATATATACATACTATCTTGACAGTTGCCTCTGTTAAGTATTTAAGGTATGTAGTCAGGATAAGTATTTATTTTTAAAAAAATAGAATTTGTGTAGCCACATGGACGTTAGTGGTCAACACATCAATATCATATTGTTCTAATACATCTCCCTTTTATTCTGCATACGGTGGCCAACACATCGACATTACATCTGCTTTCATTTCCATCTTAGTTATTCTCCATAATTTCAGCAAGAACCAAGCTTGATTTTTCTTTCTTTTCTTCCTCACTATAATAATGATCTCTATTGCCAGTCTGTATCCTGTTTGGTAATATTTTCTTTCTGAAAAAGCACCCACAACCACCTATATATTAACATGATGTGTTCATAACTATTTTGTGCATGTTCAGATCCGCCTTTGTTCTCCCTTACTGACAACGCCTATTGAAATAACTTCACAAAGTCTAAAGCTGTCTCTGTACTGATAACGACTAGCCGCTCAACATTTCCTGGCGTGGAGAGTTTCAAATGTTTTTACATTACAGTTTCATTTCCTCACACTTCAACTTTGTCACGATAGCAAACACTTTATGAACAATTGCAGTTACGTCATCATGTGTCTTTGATTGAATCTCATGTTGGCTGGTCACTTGGACTTAGTTCTAAAGTCAAAGTGGATTACAAAAAGCCTCCAGCCTGAAATACAAATATTTTATTTATGAGTTATTTTGAGCACTGTAACATTATTTCAGGTAGAAAAAATACATTTTAACATGCTTAATTTTTATATTCCTAAGAAATTATAAACCAATGATTTAAATCACACTAAATACGGGTTTCCAAATTGGTAGACTATTAAGAGATTTCTCACCTAAATCAGAATATAAAAAAAAATTGTAGTTAGTTAATGTTCGTTGTTACACTGTAAACTACGCTCAGTTGATCCTTTGGCATCTGTGATGTGAATATAATGGAGTCAGTTAAATCTAATGAAGTTACTTAAAGTAACGTAGTGAGTTTGAATGTAACATAGTTAGTGGAAAGTAATATAATAGTAATATTGTTGTGGTTAAAAGCAATGTTTTGACCTAAGTATTGTAGTGAGTAAAAGTAATGTACTTAGTTAATGTAACATATTTTATTTTGTTATGTTAATGTCATCCTTCCGTCTCGAGAGACGATTGGTGCATCACCTTTGGGTTGGGTTTCTTTTCCTCGTGTGACTGAGCAGTCTTATCCTTGACTGGGAGTCTTTTCCACAGCTTTTGCACACGAGGTATGTGCTTTCCAATGTTTTGGCCTTTCTCCTAACTCTACTGTCTGTAGCGTCCTCCACCCTTCGCTCCTCGGCTACCATAATGACCTCTTTGACAACTGTTCGCCACGTAGATGCAACATGCTGAGTTGAAAGTAATGTAGTGACATACCATAATATAACATATAACATAAATTTAAATTCGAATGCCAACATTTAGTTACCAACTTAGGAAATATCTAACTAGTTTGTTCTGTAGATGGAAAAATACAGTTTTTAAAATTGTTTTTGTTTGAGACTTACCCTCGCTACCAAAAAGACTAATTTAGATTTTTATTTTTTGTGTCTGGCTAAAGTTATTGAAGGTTTTAACGCTTGTATGGACATAGACTTGTTTATCCTCGCTGTCTCTCTGGGCTTTAGCAGAAGCCTTTAAAACTATTGTTGAAATTTTATTTTAATTTCTTAATTTGTCTTGGTTAAAATATAAATATTTGTAGGTTTTATTTGTCTTTGTTTAACAAAAAATACTTATTCCAAACATTATTTATTTTTTATTCCATTTTTAAACAAGTTATAATATTTTTTTAAATGTCTTTCTTCAAGTATCTTGATTTTGATTGAAAATTGGTTCATTATTACATTGTTAACATGTATAATTTTATGTCCTTTCTCTTTAAAAAGTATGTACCTTTTTATGTTATAATGTTTTATAAAATTAGAAAATATTTTTAAATATTGTACTCTACTACAAATAGCATAATACCAAAAATATATTTTGTTCCACTTAAACAACAATTTTCTTCTGACTTTACGTTTTATTCAAATTACGTAGTTTTATGATACGACACAGTAATCGTTATGACCTGAATCGTTATGTTTAGCATAATGTACGACGCATTATTCCTTATATATGACGTGTTTTTTTTTAAATTAAAGAGTATTATGCTATTAAGAGATCGATATACAATGTACATTGTAAGTGAATAAAAGAAACACAATGACTTTAAACTGTTATTGGTGTAAAAGTTTGTACATTGATAGCTGCACGATTGACATAGACTAAAAGATCATAGTTTTTTTTTAAAAAAGGGTTTCATCGTCTTCACAGTGATGCATTGCTTCTTGAGGCGACACATTTCTTGCAAAATGCATTTAACTTCCCATTAAAGTCAACGTTTCTCAAAATTTATAAGGATATTTATTATGAGGTCACATTTAAATGTGATGTCGAAATATCCATTTAAAGAATTTCTTGTCTGTATATGATGTCGTTGTTTGAACATTAGATTATTGAGATACAAGTCCAAGAAAATATGGAGAGGGATACGAGTCTACGCCTAAAAGTGTAGGTATAGCCCCGAGCTACTGATTGAAAGATGTCCTGAACGTATTCAGCTAATTGTCTTATTGTTGTATTTGTGATTGTATGTCTACATTTACTGCTGATTTGATGGAGCTATACGTAACTCCAGACTTTTGACTTAATGTTTTGGATTATTTTAGTAGCGAAGCTTAATAACATTTACTACCGACAGTGTCAGACATTTTTGTTGACGTTAGATCATCTCTATTGCAGGTTGAAGGCACGGTCGGTAACACGACCCGAGAATACAAAGTTGGGAATCTGTATTGTTACACACAAACCATTGTCTAGTGCCAAGGATTCATGACTGCCAAGTGGAAGAACTTGTACATGATTTCAGTGTTACACACAAACCATTATCTAGTGTCAAGGATTCATGACTGCTAATTAGAAGAACTTGTACATGATTTCATGTGTTACACACAAACCAGTGTCTAGTGTCAAGGATTCATGACTGCCAAGTGGATGAACTTGTACATGATTTCATGTGTTACACACAAACAATTGTCTAGTGTCAAGGATTCATGACTGCTAATTAGAAGAACTTGTACATGATTTCATGTGTAGACTTGAGACGATGATAAGACGATTTGCCAGAGGCGTAACTGACGCGTGGGTGCAGAAAAGTTGGGACACATTTTCTTATCACAATAGTAGATGCTTGGGCTCTTGGCCATTATGGATAAATTATCCTTCTGATTGAAATGAATTCACAGTTATCTGTATAATAATTTACCTCCGAAAACTGCATTATAAAACTTTCAAAGAGATTATTGCTAAAAGTACTTTGTCAGAAAATACGTATTTTGAGATAATCAAGTTTTAATAATTTTTTTTGTCTATTTGATGATATCAATTTAATTGTTTACGCTGTTAAAAAATTGGATTTAGTTATGTTGTATTGTTTTCAATTTTATACAGTAGATTGGTTAAAATTATCTATCTTATCTTATCTATACAGACGCTCCTTCTGTGCAGAAGATAATTGCGTCCACAGACCATGACAGATGATCTGTTGGCAAGTGATGCAGCGTTCACAGGCTTCGGCTTTGTGGGTTCCACGCATTACCCAGCCGCCTAACTACATGTAGTGTTAGGTACCCATTCGGAGCTGGGTGACTCAGGGACGCATTAGGCCCCGGGAACAAATCCTAGCCTTGACATGGATTCGAAACCGTGACCATTGGTACGCCAGTCGAACGCGCTGCCCCTCGACCACCACGTCACCAAAATTTTAATTTGTTAATTGTCCATTATATGTGAGTTCAAACTTGGATCAAATATTTCATTTCCCCTTAAATATCCTGAATGGGTTTTTGCTATTGTAATATAGAATTTACTTGGAAAGCAATAACAATTAATTACCTCTATCAAACTAACAGACAACTATAAGAAAAGTAGAAATTATTAGACTCTACGAATGATACTTGCAGGCAGACAAAACTAACAAACAGAAAACTTTTACATACATACAATTCTAACACTAAGGCATCTCTAGCACTTAGGAAACACAAACAACCAGACATCTCTGACAGAAAGACAACCTCAACAATCAGACCAATCTTAAAAAGACAGACAACACTGACAATAGGAAAACATTTACAAAGTGACAAACAACACAAAACATCAGACAGCTCTAACAGACAGAAAAACCTAACAATCGTGCATATCTTACAAACTGACAGACAACATTACCAATCAGTCAACTCTTACAGACTAAGAGACAACTCTTATACAGACAGACAATAATAAATTATCCATTGGTTTGTGACATAAACTGATAATTGATAACAGAGATATCCCCTTTAACTCCGACTTTTTACATTAATCAAAAACAAATGTGCTGTAATGACCTCATTAAGCAAAATATGTTGATATTTAATTAAAGACTATGAGAATTGTATTACACAATTATATATTTACAATTAAGTTGTTGATTTAGTGCCCAGAGCTAGATCACCCAGAGCCAACATTCTTCGTCATTGTTTAAAGATCAACTCACAGCACACATTTGTCATTGTTTAAAGATCAACTCACAACCCACATTTGTCATTGTTTAAAGATCAACTCACAACGAAGATTTGTCATTGTTTAAAGATCAACTCACAACC